>CAUYQV010049087.1:0-45944 GCA_963574575.1 Galagoides demidoff | reverse complement strand
ATTAAGGATGACCTTTACTTGTATTGAAGAGTGTGTGAAACATAACATATGAAAATGTAAAACTTACGTGGGAGTATTTCAAAGAATGGATCCTTACCTAAAATCCACACTGATCTCTAAAAGCACTTTTTTTTTTTTTTTTAGTTTTTGGCCAGTGCCAGGTTTGAGCCCACCACTTCAGGTATATGGGGCAGCGCCCTAGTATTTTGAGCCAAAGTCACCGCCCTAAAAGCACCTTTTGTATAAATGTTACATTTTTTTTTCTAGTGCTATATAACCAGGTACTCAACATCTACTGAATGAATTAACCTCTGCTTGAATGCAGTTGTGTAGCTGTAACATTATAGCATTACATTTTCACATTTGTTTGTTTTCGAATTTACAGTTCATAAATCATCATTGTTTTCTCTCTTAACACAGGCAAGAAAATAATAAACAAAATCCTTATTATCTGCATTTGAAATGCAAGTGAAAATGCTACTAGTAGTTTGGGAATTCTTAAAGAACAGGGAAAAATTACCAACTCACCCATGTCATAAAGGTGACGTATTAAGGGGTATGAACTGAAATAAATTCCAAAACAATGCCACAGAGTGACACAGCCATTATGTATCACTGTGCTGGAGTGACAGGGACCTTCAGCCCTTACCTTGAGGTAATGAGAGTCTGTGTGACACTACTGCCAGGAAGTTACCTTGGGAATGCCTTTTGTGCTTCTCACACGTTTGTAAGTGTATAGTTTAAATCTGGTTTGCCTGTGAACTACAATAAAAAACAAAAAATATACTTTTACTTCTCACTATATTTCTCTTCAGTAATAACCAATAACATAAAATGTAGCTCTGTTAAAATAAATAGGAACAAATAGAAGGGATCAACACTGGAGTACTGTCTACTCTGTGCAGGCTTTGTATTAAGTACTACTTTAGAAACACTATCTATTTACACTCGCATAATACCCCTATATAACAACTCTGGTTTGTGTTCAGTTACAGGAATAGGTGTGTAGAGGTTAAGAAATGCACTCTGCCAGTTGAGTTCTCTGTCTGCAGATATCAGTCAAATGAAATGATGTTAACTAATTAAACTTAGTTCTTGATATCTACATCTGCACTCTTCTTTATTAAGGAGCTTCATGTAAATGCTTTATCAATAAAATCACAATGAAAATCTTATTTCTAACTCTAATGCCCTCTGTTTTGGATAACATAAGAAATAACAGCATAGGAAGTTTAATTTCTTTTCTTTTCTTTCTTTTTTTTTTTTTTTGAGACAGAGTCTCAAGCTATCCCCCTGAGTAGAGTGCCATGGCATCACAGCTCATAGCAACCTCCAACTCCTGGGCTCAAGCAAGTCTCCTGCCTCTGCCTCCCAAGTAGCTGGGACCACAGGTGCCCATCACGACGCCCAGCCATTCTTTGGTTGCAGCCATCATTGTTGTTTGGTGGGCCCAGGCTGGGAATTCGAACCCACCACCTTAGGTGTATGTGGCTGGCGCCTTAGCCGTTGAGCCACAGGCGCCAAGCCAGGAAGTTTAATTTCAACTGAATATGTTCAAGAGGCATTTGCCTTTGTAATGTTTAACTAAATAAAACAAAGAACTCTGTCTCAGGATAGCTGGTTTGATTGCTGCCTTAAGATACATACAAGATTCAGATGAAGACTGTGCAAACACATGTAGGTCTCTCAATCTCTGTATTCGCTTTGGTTTGCTTTTTTTGCCTTAAAAATATATTAGATAAGCAACATAATCTCTAAATGCTCCTGGATAAACATTTTTCTAGGAATTCTGTATTTTTAAAGAAATCCTAAATTTGCATAGAGAAAAATTGCGTCTGCATATATTTTTGTGTTAACATAACATTTGATATGGAACAAACATCTATCTATCTATCTATCTATCTATATATATACATGCATAGCAAAATAAGTATTCCATATACTTATTTTATCCATCAAATGATAAAAATTATATTGGATAATTAGCTTTTCAACTCTAAACTTGGTAGCAAAGAAGCCCATAGGGTTAGTTTGGCATGTGTTTCTGAGTTACATGACTTGCAATTCAAATTCTGATATTAGAACTTTTAATACAGTAGAATTCGTCACTAAAGTTGGAGAAAATGGGAGGGAGGTTTTGTGGGTTTACCAAAGCTATATATCTTCAAATTTTTGCCTACATTGCAGATAAAACAGTGTATTTTCATATGGAACATGCTAATATTATGAAGGAAATGGCCTACATTCTGATTAGTCATTGATCTATTTCAGTATCAGTAAATCTACTGTATCTTCATAAATATATGTATGGCATCTGCATGTTTTGGTATATTTTTAAGTGCTCATATAGATGTTGAGTATTAGGTAATCCATGGATATTAAGCTCTAAATTTGCTTTAGTTTTGGGTAGATATTCAGGGAAATGGAATTTGGAAAAAAAAAAAAGAGAATATTGTCATACATTTTAATATTTTCAATACTAATATGTAAAGTATCTAGGATTAAATAAATAAAAGGCAATATGCAATCTATGCTAGGTGGAAGTTGCCAATCCTTCATCGTTCTTGCTTAATCCGCACCTGAATATTTATCATCATATGGAAGCCACCAAGGTTTGGGGATTACATCCTCCAGAGTACAGTCCAAGCAGCACCTGGGGCCTGTTGAGATTGTGAGGGAGGCTGAACAACTGGGAGGCTGATGGGAGAAGCATTCTGAAATGGTGCAGGGCAGTGGAGCCCAGGCACCTCTCCAAAACCATTCTTTCTTCACAGGCATCTGGAATTGTGATTAGAAGGGCTTCCACAAAGATTTCTGAAATGCTTTTGAGTCTTTTTTCCCATTGAGAATTGGTACCTGGCCCCCTTGTATTACTGCTAATCTCTTTCACAAATGGTTATTTCGAGCCCCCTTAATTCTTTTTCTCCTAAAAATGTTTTTCTTTTTCCTTATCGACCACACATCTAGGTTACAATTTTTCCTAAGTGTTACCATCTGCTTCCCTTTTAATTATAAAACCCAAACTTAGGTGCTTTCTTTTCTCTGATAGCTAATTATTGCCTGTTAGAAGCAGCCATGCCAGTTCTCAAATTCATTATTGCTTAGAAATTTCTTCCATCACATACTCCCATCATCACTCTCTCTTCCAGCCTTCTACCAAGTCCTAGGACATGGACACAAATGCAGGCAAGATGTTTGCTAAGGCATAATAGAGTGACTTCTGCCCTTGTTCCCCCAAAGGGGAGGCCCGCAAAGGGCCTCCTTTCCTTCTGAGACCTGGTCAACTTGGCCTTCGTTGTGCAAATTTCTATCAACATTTGGTGACAACCACATAATCAATTTCTTAAGTTCCAAAATGTCCCATTTTTCTATCTTCTTAGCAGTCCTCTAAACCTTTCCAACCCACCCCTTACTCAGCCCCAAAGCCACTCCCACATTTTCCACTCTAGCAAACAACCCAGTACCGGATAGCAATCTTCTGTCTCATTCCACTGGTACTGATAGAATACCTGGGGCTGGGCAGTAAAGAAAAGAAGTTCGTTTGGCCCAGGGTTTTGCAAGCTATGCAGAAGTGTGTCACCAACATCTGTTTCTCAAGTTTCTCAGGAAGTTTTCACTCATGGTGAAAGAAAGCAGGCGTCATATGGCAACGGAAAGGAAGAAGGGAGAGAGGAGGCAAATGCCAGTCTCTTTCTAACATTCTATTCAACAGGCACCCTTAGAGTGAAAATTCACAGGCGGCACCTGTGGCTCAAAGGACTAGGGTGCCAGCCTCATATAACAGAGAGGGTGGGTTAAAACCCAGCCCTGCCTAAAAACTGCAAAAAATAAACTGAAAATTCACTCATTACTATGCAGATCACATCAAGCCAATCATAGGGGAGCTACCCCCATGGCCCAAACACCTAATTTCATGTCCCACCTTCAACACTGGATATCAAATTTCAACATGAGATTTTGAGGGGACAAATATCCAAACTATATCACTCTTTATGAGGTTGGTATATTGTCTGAAATTACCTTCAGAAACGAAATGTGATAGTTTATATATATTCATATGTGAAGCACTCTATCCAGATTGCAGACTTAATATATTCAAAGAAAAGTTTCTCGCAAGATTCCTTGAAGATAACTGGGAAGTTCTGTTGAGGCTCATCTCTAGATTTTGGGTTCTCAAGAGTAACAAACTGAGTGTATTAGTTTTGGCTACCCTGATCCCCATTATTCTCGTCTGGTGTTTCCTGTCATGATCTACATCTCTGTACTCACAGGCTTCTGTGCTTCAAGAAATTGCTTGTTTTCCACTTGAGTAGTTAAAAGGAAAAGTCATTTATAAGTGCCCATATTAAACAAAAATTGCTGTTATTGTCTAATTCCTTAGCTAACTTCTATTTTTCCTTTTTCTAATTATACTCCTTGATTTCTCCAAGGGACACATTTCTCCTTTGACATTAGGCTTGTTTGGTTGGGAACATTGTCTCCACTTACGAGAAACATATGGCTCAGTGCTAAGTTCTAATCAATGAAAATATGGTTTTAGACTTTACTGCACAAGCCTGACTACTTAGTTAGAAATGTGTGACTTCTGTTAGAATTGCTAGCAAAGTACCATCAGAGAGTAGCACCAGAACAGAGTTTATGGATGAACACATCCATAAAAAGAAAAAGCAGAGTGAAGGGAAGTGAGATACTAACTTGGAAAAATACAGCATGCTTCGATACAGCTACAGCTGAAGCTCTACAGCTTTAGACTTCTAAGTTACTTGTCTTTGGAACTGACATCATTGGTCACTACCCAAAATACTTGACTCTTTTTATGCCATCATGAATATTCTCCAACTTTTAAAAATGTCTTTCTGTTACTACATTATAAGACAAAATAGTAGACAAGAATATATAATCTGTGATGGATCATAGGGTCCTGACCAAGCTGCCAGGAAAAGGGGAAAAAATGAATATATTCCAACCATTCTCTTCTGTACCAAAAGGCAGATACTTTTTACATATATTTTCTAAGTGCTTCCAAATGTGAAGTTTAGACAAGTGGCTGGATGGACCAAATGGCCCTAACAAGCTTTCTGAAACACAATTGTGCCTACATAGAAATGCAGCTTAACCTAACATTATATATTTCCACCTGCATCTTAAAAGTATCCAGTTTGACAATGACATTGAAACGTTATTTTTAGAGAATAAACCTATTTATCCTAGTTTTGATTGTTGAAAGAGAACCTAAAATATTCCAAATTGGTATAGCGTAGCTGATTTCAGTACTTAGCTGAAACCCCCCAGAAGTTTCTAATCTATAAAACAAAAATGAGTTACTATAATGATGCTAATCATTTTTTAAAAAATATTTTCTTCATAAAAATTATATACTGGCAAAATTGAACCTCCAACTTATATTTTCAAGCTATGTATTAGCCATGATTCTCTTTAAAATAATTTTCTGTGTTATTAATAAAAAATCTGGGTACCAAAGCTCAGGATATTGTGAAGAAGTAAGATAATACATCTTAGTAAAAATACAAAGCATAGGATTAGTGTACCTACTGTGCAAAACTACGAAGTGCAAAGATTAAACCCCCACACATTTTTATGGAAAATTTCAGAATAATAGGCTACTTCTGCTTACATGAATTACAAGTTATGAAAATGTGTGCATCAGAGTATTTTTAGATCTAAATAAAACATATCATTCATTGCTCTCAGGCAGGTGAGAACCTGTTATCACATTGCGTGAGGTTAATTAAATTTAAAATAAAGGAGAAAGCATTTCCTATTTAAGGTATTGAACCGACTGAGTATAAGACAATTTATAGTAAGATGACTTTAGCTACACACTGATTTGAATTTAAATATTTCAAAAAATTCTTCAAACGGAAGTATATGCAATTTAAACACATTCATTTGCAAGTGATGAAGAAAAAGACTAGTTGAACATAAGATAATGTAGTTCATAGTGACTAGTATAAAAATGAATATATTTAATTTCGTAAATTCTTATGTAGATAATTTTTCACCTTTAAGGTTCTGAAACCAGAATGTAGCTCCAAAGGATGAAAACTTCTGCCTATTTTTAAATTAGTTCTTTTCTTTTCTTTTGACTACTGAGTATGTTATGTATTGTATTTCAGTTACTAAAGCCTTTTCAATTGAATAGTTTGCAAATATTTTCTGCTATTATGAAGGCTGTCTCTTCACTTCATTCATCATTTCCTTTGATTTCTAGAAAGTTTATTAAAGCTTTACATAATCTAAAAGGGACATCTTACTCAAGAAATCTTTTATCAGACAAATATCCTGAATTAATTCTTCTTGTAGTTTCACAGTTTCAGGTCTGCTCTAAAATCTTTAATCTATTGGGGTTTAATTTATATATATACTGAGAAGTGGGAGTCTAGTTTATTTCCAGATTCTTTGGTACCATTTGTTGACAATACCACCTCCTCCCCCTTATATGTTTGTCAAAAGTGAGCTGACTCTAAATGTTGAATTTATTTTGAATTATTTATTCTGTTCCATTGGTCTATATATCTGTTTTTATATGGTACCATGCTGTTTAGGGTATTGCAGTTCTGTGGTTTAATTTGAAGTCAGGTAATGCGATGTCTCCAGTTTTGTTCTTCTTTGCTCAGAATTGCTTTGGCTATTGAAGCTAAAACTTCAACTTATATTTTCAGGCTATGTATTAGCCAGGATTGTACTGTATTAGCCAGTTATAGGATTTCATATAACTTTTAGAATTGCTTTTTCTATTTCTGTAATGCATGCCATTGGTCTTTTGTAGAAATTGTGTTCCACCCGTACATCATTTTGGGAAGCATTGACATTATTAAAAAACTGGGTCTTTCAATCAATGAATATAGAATACTTTTTCAGTTTTTCTGTTCCTCTCAATGTCTCTTCAATTTTTCATGGTTTTTATTATACATTTTTTTTACTTATAAGAAGACAAATCAATATCCAGCATTGTTTATGAAAATATTCTCAGCATCACTCATCAACAGAGAACTGTAAATTAAAACCACAATGAGATGCCTCCCCCCAGTTCAAATGGCTCTTACCTAAAAATGAGGCTATCAGGAAAGCCAAAGGGGAGCCCTCACACACCATTGATAGAAATGGGAATTAGCACAGCCATTGTGAAAACAGTTTGAAGATATAACCTAGCAATCCCACTGCTGGTGTACATCTAAAAGAAAGAAGTCAGTGTGTCGAAGACATATTTGTACTTCCATGTTTATTCACAATAGCTAAATGTGGAGTCAAGCTAAGTGTCCAACAACAGATGCATGGATGAAGAAAATGTAACCTACATACATAATGCAGTATCATTAAGCCAGAACAAATAAACAAAATACGATCATTTGCAATATAATGATTGGACTCAGAAGTCATTAAGTGACAAAAAACAGCCAACACAAAGGCAAATAGCACATGTACTCTCTCATAAATGAGAGATTAAAAATTTATCTTATAGAGGTAGAAAATGAAATGATTATCTGAGGCTTAGAAGAGTAGTGGGAATAAAGGTTTGGTTAATAAGTACAAAAATATAGTTGAAAAAAGGAATAAGACATAGTATTCAATAGTACAATTGAGCAATTATATTTAACAGTAATTTATTATATATTTCAAAATAACTAGAGAAGTGGATTCGGGATGTTTCCATTACCAGGTAATGATAAATGTTTGCAGGGATGGATATCCCAATTACCCTAATTTGATCATTACACATTGTATGATTGTACCAAAATATCATAGGCACCCCATACATATGTACAAATGATATGTACAGAATAATTAAAAATAAACAAAAACATGAGAATAATCTATCATATTTTTAAAGTTTGGCAAGTCGTTGATATGCAAACATCTTAGAATGTTTTTTGGATAAGTGATGCACAGAATGATACACAGAGCTCTTGTTTGAAAGAACAAATGGGATGACACACAAATGAACTAGCATATAATGAAATATAAGTGTAGGTATTGGATTATACTTTAATGGGCTTTTATTGTCAGGAGACTGCAGTTTTCACAAGTCAGTTTAAAACTCTTCCAGGCAATATAAGGCGTTGCGATTCAAGAAGTAAGGCAGCTAGAGCATAACTAGGCAAGATAAATTTGCTATGAAATCATTAGGAAAAACTAGTCAATTCACTTACAATTATGCTGAAGATATTTTGCCCTGACATACCTAATTAAGGGCTGAACACCTGTCACTATCCACAGGCCAAAAGAACAATTTCATTTCAGTATCACAGGTAGCTTAGTACATTGATGAAAAATAGTTTTCACTGTTATCTCAACTTTTAGACAATAGTTTGAGTTCTACCAAATTTACTTTCCCTTATTCTTTAGGCCAAATATGTATAAATGTATTTTTCCAAATTAATAGGATGAATTTGTTAGCCAAATGAAATATATAAATATCTTTTGTCTTAAAAATGTTATGCTCAAATGCTAATAGTAGGTAAACAGGACACATAAAGGATGTCAAGTTAATTCATTAGATGAAATAAATAAACCCCAGGTTTGTTATTTGTGCATTGATTGAAACTTGGCAAATATTTACTACTTTGACCAATTCTTAACTGATTATGTGCTAGACTATCATGTGTACCTCAAGCAGATAATAAAGTCCTATAGTATATTTAGAAAGATAGTTTATATATGCACACGTAGTTTATCATTACACACAATGTGTTTAGTTTATTTTTGTCCATTAGCATCATCTGAGAATTTTCGCAGGGTAGAATAATCTAGGACATATGAATGGCAGCACCATCTTCCTTTTTATTTTAAACCAGAATAATTAAGCCTGCCTCCATAGGAGTGCTGATATTACATTAATGGGCGTATTGTTAGGACACCAGTGTTTGCCTTATTCCAACACCAATAATAGGGAAGGGGTCTTTGAAAAATGCAAAGGAAATAAAATTAGTCTTTTATGCCATGATCCATTTGTTTTCTTTCTTGTCTCATGGTATTAACTATCTTTAATTTAGTGTATATATTTCTGAACTTCTTAGAAATCTATCACTACATATATGGTAGAATTCATATAGTTCTAATTTATTGAGAACTTGGGGCACTGACTTCCACATTGCTAAATCAATAGGTCCATTTTTGATTCTTCTCTTCTTCATACTACCAGTAGCACATCACACAGAGGGTCACGATTTCTCCTTACTTGACATTTTCATTGACCTTCCAAGACACTTTACCTTTGTACTTTTGTGAATTACTGTTGTGGTGTTAAGTTTTCAGTGGGGAGTATTTTTTCTCTTCTCTTACTGACACTTGTCTGGTTTTGTTGCTTCTCATTCTTTTGAACTTTGGAATGACCTGTCTCTGTATCTAGTTCTTTGTCTATACCTACGTCTTAGTGTTCTCACTAAGGAAAAAACTAATGACTTCCAAATTAAATGTCCTGAACTCCAAATGTCCATGTGACATGTCCACATAGATATACACATATCAAACTTAATATATTTTAAATGAACATGTAGCCTAGGCCATTCACCACCTTCCCTTTGGCATTAACATCAATGTGGTCTTTTTGCATATTCTGAACAAAAGCCTTTATTTTTGTAAGTGGATAACCTAACACAAGTATTTCAGAAATATTCTTGCCTTCATCTTATTATAATAACATATGAAGCAACTAGCATTAAGCCTGCTTTATTGCCTCTATGATGTAGAATATCAGTTTGTCATTGTGTCATTTTTATCTGCAGGACACTCCAACAGAACTTTAGGGGATTCAGACATGTAAAGATAATCGCAGACCTCAAGCACACTGTTACCTAATAAATCTGCCAAAATATATTCTCAAATAATTAAAATTCAAGGAAAAATGCACCTTGATTCCATTAATTTGGGTTGTAGTCAAAGTTTTCAGGGTTTTCCTCGGAAGGAAACTTATAAACCAAAACTCAACTGTTGTCACTGTTGAAAAGCTGTACAGTATATTATAATTAGTGGCTACAGTATATTATGATTAGTTCTGCAGTTAAGTAGACAAGATTTGAAAACTGGACCCTTACTTTGCTAGTTAATTGACCTTCCCAAAGTTACTTCATTTCTCTAGTTTTTGTCCTGATGTTTAAATGTTCTAACATTTCAAATGTTATTAACAAGGCTAGGGGTGGTGGCTCACGCCAGTAATCCTAGCACTCTGGGAGGCTAAGGCAAGGGGATTGCTTGAGCTCAGGAGTTGAAGATCAGCCTGAGCAAGGGCAAGACCTCATCTCTAAAAATAGCCAGGTGTTGTGGTAGGCACCTATAGTCCCAGCTATTGGGGAGGCTGAGGCAAGAGGAGCTGTTGAGCCCAAGAGTTTCGGGTTACCCTGAGTTATGACACCACAGCACTCAACCTCAGGATGACTGAGTGAGATTCTGTCTCTAAATAAATAAATATATAAAATGTTATTAGCAACTGAGGAGATGGAGATAATAAAGGTAATGCACTGGTGTGTGTTTTGCATATTGCAGGTAATCAGTAAATATCAACAGTTAGACTTCATATTTATTGCTTCAATTTCCAACCAACCTCATTTCCATTTGCACTTCATAAATTATAAGCATCAACCCACAATATTTATGATTTCCCTCCTTGTACTTTTGGAACCTAAACACGCCCTTCTGGGCCAAGTAAAAATTTATCTCTTTAAGGAATAGTTTGTTCTAATTAGCTCAGCATCAATGCTTTCTACTCAAGTCCATTGCAACATACGTCATTGTACTTAATTTCTTCAGCTTTGAGTCATAGCAGTTTTCAGTTTTATGTTGTAAATATTTTTTATATTTTTGCTCTTCATTGGGACTGTATGTTCCTTAAATTTAAATCTTATTACTACATTAGCATTTTCTTTTCTCAGATGCAAAATTCTTTATGCAAAATGTACTTAAAAACTTACACAAATACCTTCATTCAAAGCCTAGAAGTTTACGTTAGGAAACTTTTCATATTGCTAAAAAATAGGTTCATTCTTTTTTTTTATTGTTTGGAGTTCATTGAGGGTACAAAGAAGTAGGTTACACTGTATTTGTTAGGTAAAGTCCCTCCTTTGTTTTTGAGACAGAATCTCACTTTATTGACCTCAGTAGAGTGCCTCAGCCTCCCAAGTAGCTAGGACTACAGACACCCACAACAACACTGGGCTATATTTTTGTTGCAGTTTGGCTGGGGCCAGGTTCAAACCTTATATGGGGCTGGTGCCCTACCCACTGAGCCACAGGTGCCACCCTAAGTAAAGTCCCTTATATAATTCTGTCCCATCCCTAAGAGGTGGCCATACACTGTGACCCCTGACCCTCTTCCTTTTCCCCTCTCCCTCATTCCTCTATGCCCCACCATACATTATGTCATTGACTGCCTTCATATTTGAATTGAATACACTGGATTCTTGCCTCTCCATTCTTGTGATGCTTTACTAAAAAGAATGTGTTCCACCTCTATCCAGGTTAATACAAAAGATGTAAAGTCTCCATCTCTATTAAGGGCTGACATATATGCATATACCACAGCTTGTTAATCCATTCCTGGATTGGTGAGCTGTGATAAACAGTCTAGTGCAAATGTCCTTATGATAAAATGAGATTTTTTTTTTTTTTACTTCTGGGTAGATGCTTAGTAATAGGATTGCAGGATCAAATGGGAGGTCTAATTTGAATTCTTTGAGTATTCTCCATGCTGCCTTTCAAAAAGGTTGTATTAATTTGCAGTCCCACCAGCAGTGTAAAAGTCTTCCCTTCTTTCCACATCCATGCCAGTATCTGCAGCTTTGAGATTTTGTGATGTGGACCACTTTCACTGGGGTTTGGTGATATTTCAGGTGGTTTTGATTTGTATTTCTCTGATGATTATGACAATGAGCATTTTTTCATATGTTTGTTAACCATTCATCTGTCTTCTTTAGAAAAGGCTCTACTCTTGCCCAGTGATATATGGGATTGTTGACTGTTTTTTGTTGGTTAATTTGGGTTCATTGTAGATTCTAGTTATCAAGCTTTTGTCTGATTCATAATATGCAAATATCTTTTTCCATTCTGAAGATTGTCTAGTTGTTTTGGTTGTTGTCTCCTTATCTGTACAGAAGCTATTTGGTATCATTAAGTCACATTTGTTCATTTTTCTTGTTACAATTGCTACAGAAGTCTTCTTCAAAAAATTTTTCACCAGGCCAATATCTTCAAGTGTTTTTCCCACACTTTCTTCAAGGATTTTTATTGTTTCATGCCTTAGATTTAAATCTTTTGTCTATCACAAATCACTTTTTGTGAGTGGTGGAAGGTGTGTGTCCATTTTCAGTCTTTTACATGTGGTTATCCAGTTCTGATGGCACCATTTATTGAATAGGGATTCTTTTCCCCAGTATATGATTTCATTTTGTTTGTCAAAAATCAGGTGGATGTACAATATGATATTAGTTCACTAAGGCCTTCTAGGATAGCCTAAAGTGTGGTTGGCTGGTGCCCCCAGCTTTGTTTTATTACGAAGAATTGCCTTGACTATATAGGGTTTTATCTGCTTCCATATAAAATGTAGAATCATTTATTCCAAATCTTGAAAGTATGGTGTTAGTGTTTTAATGGGGGATTTCATTGAATCTATAGATTCCTTTGGGAAGTATAGACATTTTAACAATGTTAGTGCCTTCCAGCCATAAGCATAATATCTTCTTTTGTATGTTAATATCTTCAGCGATTTCTTTCTTAGTGTTTTGTAATTTTCTTTATAGTAGTGCTTCACCTCTGTTGTTAGGTATATTCTTAGTTATTTCATTTTTCCTAAAGGTACTGTGAAGGGAATTGTGCTTTGATAAGTTTCTTGAATTGGCTGTTATTGGCATATACAAAGGGTACTGATTGGTGAACATTGATTTTATATCTGAGACAACATTGTATTTTTTGATCACTTCCAGGAGTCTTGTGGTTGAGTCTTTGGGGTTCTCTAAGTATAAGATCATATCCTCAGCAAAGAAAGTTTGACGTCCTCTTGCATTATTGTATTGGCTTCCAGCACTATGTTACATAGTAGTGGTGAAAGAGGACAACCTTGTCTGGTTCCAGTTCTAGGAGGAAATCTTTCAGTTTTACTCCATTCATTATATTAGCTATGGGTTTGTTGTAGATGGCTTCAATCAGTTTAAGAAATGTGCTACCTATGCCTATATTCTTTCTTTCTTTCTTTCTTTCTTTCTTTCTTTTTTTTTTTTATGGGGCTGGGTTTGAACCGACCACTTCTGGTATATGGGGTTGGCGTCTTAGTCCTTCGAGCCATAGGTGCCTCCCAGCCTATATTTTTAAGTGTTCTGAATTTTATCAGATGCTGAATTTTAACCAATGTTTTTTTCTGCAGCTATTGAGAAGATCATATGATCTTTGTTTTTGCTTTTGTTGGTATTAATTATATTTATGGACTTGTGTATGTTAAAGCAACCTTGCATCACTGTGATGAATTCTACTTGATCATGATGTATGATTTTTGTCTTTTAACAAGAAGCTGTAATCTTTTGTCTAGAATTTTACTGAGATTTTTGCATCTACATTCATTAGTGAAATTGTTCTGAAGTTCTCCTTTTTAATTGGGTCTTTTTCTGGATTTGGTATCAGGGTGCTATCTGTGTCATATAGCACATTGGGGAATATTCCTTCCTTCTCAATTTTTGAGAATAATTTCTGCAGTATGGATATAAACTCTTCTTTGAAGGTTTGATAGAATTCTGGTATGAAGCCATCTGGACCAGGGCATTTTTTTCTTGGGAAACTTTTTATTTATTTATTTTATCTCAGTAACTGAAATTGGTCTGTTGAGGAGATCTGTTTCTTCTTGGTTAAGTCTAGAGAGATTGTGTGATTTTAACTACTGATCCATATACTCCACATTGTCAAATTTCTGGGCACAGAGTTTCTATTTGTATTCAGAGATAATCTCTTGTATCTCTGTGGCATCTATTGTTATTTCCTCTTTATCATTTCTGATTGAGGTTATTAGAGATTTTTGCATTTATGTTTGTAGTTAATCAGTCCAAAAGTTTACCACTTCTTTTATTTTTTTGAAAAACCAAATTTTCTGAATTTTGAAATTCATTCATCTCTGATTTAATTTTGGTTATTTCTTTTCTTTTGCTGCATTTAGGATTTGATTGTTCTTCTTTTTTCCAGTTCTGCAAGATAGTCTGTGAGTTTGTTGATGCACTCTCTTTCTGATTTTCAAAGGTAGGCATCTAATAAGATAAATTTTCCTCTTGGGACTGCTTTTGCTGTATCCCACAAGTTTTGGTAACTTGTGTCTTCATTGTTGTTATGTTTAAGGGATTTAACAATTTTTACTTTTATCTTTTCCTGAACCCAACTATGATTCAGCATAAAGATGTTTAATTTCCATGCTTTTTAGTGGTGATGAACATTTTGTTGGAGTTGAGTTCCACCTTTTTTTCCTTTTGGTAAGAGAAGAGACAAGGTATAATTTTTATTCTTTTAATTTTGCTGACATTTGATTTGTATCCTAGGACATGATCTATTTTGGAATATGTGTCATGACCTGATGAAAAAGATGTATTTTCTTTAGCTTTGGGATGATGTGTTCTGTATATGTCTATTAATACCATTTGTTCTAGGGTCACATGTAGGTCATTTTATCTTTTTTAGTTTCTGTTTAGAGGATCTGTCCAGTTCTGTCAGAGGGGTGTTACAGTCTCCAGCTATTATGGTGTTATTGCTCAGTCCACTTAAGGTCTGTTTTATAAATCTGGGAGCATTTAAGTTGGTTGCATAAATATTTAAAATGGAAATGTCTTCTTGCTGTATTGTTCCCTTGACCAGTATCAGTGTACATCTTTGTCTTTCTTAACTTCAGTTGCTTTGAATATGTTTGTAGCTGGAATAAGACTTCTGATTTCCATTTGCTTCAAATACTGTTTTCCATACCTTAACCCTGAGCCTTCATTTGTCCTCAAGCTACGTGTGTTTCCTAGAGACAGCATAAGTATATAAATAGTTTGTGCTTTTTTATCCAGTCAGCCTGTTCCTTTCCATTGGTAAATTCAAACCATTGACATTTATTGAGAGAATTGATAAATGTGGTGTAATTCTATTGTTATTTTGTGGAAGTAAATTGTGTAGTTTTATCCTTTGTACCATTGTGGATGCTCTGTTTTGATTTTTAGCTTCTGGGAGTTTCTGGTGACCCATGTGATGATCAGTGTTGAAAATAAGTCTCAGTATTTCCTGTATAGCTGGTCTTATTGTGGCATATTTCCTCAGTGCTTGTATATTTGCAAAACATTTGATTTCTCCATCAATTTTGAAGCTTAGTTTAACAAGATATAGAATTCTGGGTTGAAAATTGTTTTATTTAAGAATGTTGAATATAGATGACTGTTGTCTTCTGGCTTGCTTTCAGTTTCAGTTAAAAAGTCTGCTGTCAACCTAATGGTTCTGCCCCTGTAGCTCAGTTGATGCTTACTCCTAGCTGTTTGCAGAATTTTATCCTTTGTCTTGACTTTGGACAGGTTCATCATAGTGTGTTTTGAAGAAACTCTGAGTTGAGATGACCCAACGTTCAATATCCATTTAAAAGGAGTAAAACTTTGGAAGTTTTCATTTATAATAGTCTCCAGAGGGCTTCTATTCCTTTGGGAAAGTCTTTTTCCCCTTCATGGGTCCCTATTATTCATATGTTTGAATGATTCATGAATTCTTGTAGTTCTGTAAGTGACTGTTATGCTTTGTCTCTGTTCTGCCTCTTTAAGTACCTGGTTTAACTTGACATTTTATCCTTTAGCTCTGAGGTTCTTTCTTCTCCATGGTCCAACCTAGTTTTGATACTTTCCACTGCATCTTTACATTCCCTGATTGTCTCCTTTATTTTCTTATGCTCTACCATATCCCTTCTGTATTCTACATGTCTCTCATCTGAGTTTTGTTTCTGTCTTTCCATTTTCTCTTCCATTCTCTTTATTGTCTTTATCATTCATATTTTAAATTCCCTTTTTGTAAAATCCAGTAATTCTTCATAGGATTGAGTCTTCTGTAGTAGCTGCCTCATGATCCCTTGGAGGAGTTGCTTTGTCAAAACAGCATGGTTTTCCATGGTGCTTCAATTTTCTGTTGGTTTCTCCTCATGTGTGCTTTCTTCTTCTTCACCTCCTTTTTCCTTCTAACTTCCTCCTTCAAATTACCTTGGCTCAGAATTTAGGTGTTGAGGTGGCCTCTTGGCATAAGACTAAAAGGAAAAGAAGGGTAAAGAGAGAGTAGGGAGAAAAAAGAGGAAAGGAAAGAAGGAAAGAGCAAAAGAAAAGAAAAATAAAAAAGGAAAGGGAAAGAAAGAAAAAAAATGAGGATCAGGAGAGAAGGACAGGAAGAGAGGATGAGAGTAATAGAAGAAATGGTATTTATCAGCATGGTTCTAAGGCTATACCTGTATATGAAAGATTTTTAGGGTTTGGGCTTGGTAGGTTCCTCAAAATTAGGAGCTCTTTATCAGCCTGATCAAAGCCAGATTCTTTCTTTGAGAAAAAGAGGAAGAGAAGGAAAAGCACAAAAACAACAAAATATGAAGGAAAAATTAATAATAAAAAGGAAATAGAAAAATTCTACAGTGTGGTGTTGCCAGTACTTTTTTTCTAGTGCACAGGTTTAAGGGCTCCTTAGATGATCATCTTTTGGCCTCCTTGAGCCAGACAACTGTCTTGACCTCTCTGCAGACCACAGATGTGCCACCCCAGCAGTCAGTGAATAAAGAAAAAAAAAAAAAAGAAAGAGAATAATAATAAAATAAGAATATAGTCAAAAGGCCTATATGCCTCTGGCCAAAAAAAGCTGTTTGAGAGAGTGCAGTGAAAAGACTTTGTACAGGCATACTTGTGAGAAACTGAGGCAGAATCTGATATGGCTGGGTTGGTTGTGGGCGTAAAACCCCCCTGACCTAAGGTCAGCCTGGTCGGTTGTGGGCATAAAACCCCTCTGACTTAAGGCCCACATGGGAGTGGAGGCTTACACAAGTTTTCTGTATGTCTTAATTATGCCTTGCTTAAATTTGAAGTAACTTCCTACAAACGGTGAGGCAAATAGAGCAGGTATTCAATCCATCTGTCTCCCCCAGAGCTTCAGACTTCATCAGGAAAGAAAAAAAGAAGTAATGGCTAACAACATGTTCTCCAGTAAGTTATGTTAAAAGGATTATGTGAGGAGAATGATGTTAGATAAAGTAGTATCAGTTAATCTGTAGATTACTAGGGAGGATCTGCTCATGAGATAGTCACAAGATGTTTATTCATGAGATGGATTATGGATTTTAATTAATATTAATAAAGTCATTGATGTACAGTATGCAAGTGCAGAGGGATTGTGGTGAATATTAATGAGGTACAGTGCACATGTACACAGCTAACTGTTTAAACCAAGAGAAAATAAAAAATCTTGCCATTCACCATGAGAGAGCAGTGGTCCCTGACTATTTAAGCCAGGAGAAAAATAAATAAACTTGTCACATGCCTGAAAGAACCCCTTTATTCAAATATACAATTTGAATTTTGGGGTTAGCTCTTTGACATCACTTCTCCATGAGACCCTAATGACAACATAAGAAAAGATAAAGGAAATTAAAAATATGGTTGTATCAAATAAAGGAGAGAGAAGGAAGAGGAAAAAAGGAAGAAGGAATAAAGATCAAAAAAAAATGGAGGGGATATCAGCTGTTGCATGAGTAATTTATGTGGGAAAGATGAGAAAAGTAGAAGAGTCTCTATCAAAATAGAGAATGGAGAGGAGTATGTATGTATATATATATATATAGAGAGAGAGAGAGAGAGAAAGAGAATAAATGAAGGTAAAATGTCAATAACCAAAAATAGCAGCAACCTCAGCAACAAAGAGAAAGAAAAAAAATATATGGCACCAACTTTAATAGTAAAGTATATACACACACACATATATATGTATATGTATTGCAAGACATATATATGTTGCATTATATTGCTGGGACACCAAGTGGTGCTGTGGTTTTTTAGGGGACAGAGAACACAACTGGTAAACTCTCTCTAGTTCCCAGGCATGATCTTGCTTCGCAACTTTGTTGCCTGATTATTTCCTCAGTATTCAGGTCATGCTGGGTTGTTATCATAAAGATCTCCAGAATCCCTCAGAGGCAGGTCTCACAATGCCGCCTGACAACATTTCCCAAGGGGTATAGGAGTTCTTGAGCCTGTCCTAAGAGTGGAGTTCTGATCCTGGCATGTGGAACAAAGATGCCAGGGAACTCAGGTTCCCAGTAAGAGGCCCATCCTCTTGACCTTTCATGACCTTCCCACGATAGCACCTTTGGGATATGGGACCTCTGCAATATGGCTTCCTGGTTTGGCACCACATCAATGGCAAATTCACACCAATTGGCACTCAAATCTGGCTGCTGTATACTGTTCAAGTGTACCCACTCTTCCAAACTTTCCACTCAATGCACAGTGTCCCTCAAGAACTGAAAACTGCGGATAGGCTTCCTCCAGTCCAAAACCTCCACTGGTGGAGTGTCTGGCCATTCTTTTCAGCTCCTGAAGACTTGCCTACTGTGTCAGATCTCCACTGCTCCAGATCACACACTGTCCCCAGTATATCACCACCTCACTGTGCACCCCAAGTTATGATGTTGGGTAAGGTCTCCATACTAGGTATGGTTTGGTTCTCTTTCTTTCCCCAGTCATACTATGAAAGTTCAGCCTAATGATCCTTCAGGTCTGCCATCTGCCATCTTGCTCCACCCCAATAGGTTCATTCTTCACTCTTACCACCTTCATGCCACCAGTAGCATTTCATGTGGTTAATCACTATTTCTCCTTAATTGACATTTTAATTGGCCTTCCAACACAACATATACATTGCACTCATTTATATTATGATAATTCTCAAATTTCAAGTTATGTCAGATACACAATTATCATATCCTATTTTGTAATGCTATTTGTAATTTGGATAAGTTTAAAGAAGTTTTTAACAAACCATATTTCTTAAAGGAGAAACTATATTCAGGCATAGTTTTTCAGTGGATTCCTCTTTCAAAAAATAAAAGTAAAATATTTATATTTATATTTATATATATTCTAAAAATAATAATTTCATGAAGTCCTACTTGTTGTGGAGGGTGAAATGTATTAATTGTTTCCAACACAAATCTTAATAAGTTTCCAATTAAATTTATTTGAATGAAGAAATAAATAAATGTTTGTTCCATAAGAAACACTGAAAGTTTCATTTGAGCCCATAAGGAGAGAATAAGATCTGAGATAAGATGATTTTCTTTACCTCTGGTATTCAAAGTGATATCCTAATGTTATATGTGTAGAAATAGTATAGTTGGAATAAAACCAAAACTAAAGTGATTCAAAACCTATTTTTCCTTAAAAAATAGGACTTTTGTATTTTCCTGGATCTGAATTACATTGGAATTGACAGCAAAAGAAATAATCTCTGTCAGTCCTCTCCATTACTTAGGTGATTTTATCTAAATGTCTATTAAAGCCAATCTGGTTAAAGCTGATAGATATTTTAAGATGAACTACCTACAATTTTCTACTAAAATCATTGAAGAGGAATAGACTGGATGTTTGAAGGTAACCTGATACCCAAATCAATGTAATTCCATCTAGAATCACACCCTTCTGCTCTCTCCCTCGTCTCTCATGCAGTTCTTGCTCACTGCTGTCATCATGTCTTGGTTTCTAACCCTTAAATACTCTGCACTCTACTAGTTTTGCCCCCCCTTATAGGTCTTTTAAAACTGAACTTGTTGGTTTCACAACAATTTAAGAGCAAATGGCTCTGCATGCTATGATCAAAATGGGCACTATTTAAAGGACATATTCAGTACAAATTTTACTATTTAAAAGTTTTATCACTACCACTTTTTTTCCGCATATGAATGACATTCATTTTGGGAGAAACACTTGTGTTGAGAGTACACTTTATATGCCGTTCAAGAGACAGCTACTCTCATGAGGACACTGAAGCACTCCAAGGTACTCAGTGGTGTCTGGAACATCAGTATTAAAGTCATGCTCTCAGTTGTGACTGTGGTAAGCATTTGTAAATTTATTCCATTATTTATTTATAAAATAGCAAGTGCCTTTCTGAACCATGCATTAAGGATAAAAAGAACCACAAAAAGAACTTATGTTTTCAAATATCTCACTGTCTTTTGGGGAAACAGGCACAAATATTACAGTATATTTTATTTTAACATATGGCTTATATATGAGTAATCCTCAAACAAAACACATTGAACATCAGCTTAAAAAATCGATATTTTCTGAATAGTAATATCAGTATAGTTATATATATATGGAAAAGACTGAAAGTAGCAATCATAAGTTAATACTTATAAAACATTTATACCACTTTTTTTTAAGACATAAAAGATATTTTCTTAAAATATAAACCTCAAAGTAGTGGATTGATAATTAAGAAAACTGTGACTTTACTAAGGAAAGGTATTATGAGAAACATTTGTAACTGAACCTATAAACATATTTTATTATTTGATAACTAAAATAAAACAAATGTAATGAACACAGCACCTTGAAAAAAGAGAATGGATACACATACTAAATGAATTTGCGTCAGTAAATATCTGACTATCATCATGTAAGAGCCCTAAGACACTCTTGACTCCGTGTCTAATCAAATCAATGAGAAATAATAAATGACTATTGTAGTGATATCGGACTTTCAGGTTTTTGGGTGATTTCAAGAATAAATCTGCGGACCACAGATCAGTGGCAAAACAGAATTTATTTACAGAAAAGAATACAAAAAAACACTAAAGTTCCTGGTAAGGAGAGAAAACCCTAGCTGGGAGAGAAAAGCTCTCTCTGTTTTTCTCTCCATCTTTCTCTGTTTAGCAGTATATATAGGTGCATGGGTTGAGGCCAGGAAATGAATGGATACAGTTCCATCAGCTGGGGGAAGGTGGATGAATGTACTAACGAATGGACATAGTCCATTCACTGAATTGAGGTCTAGGAAACTTACATGAAATTGACCTAGGCATAGGAAACGGGGGTTCCGTTTTTAGTCATGAATATAAAGGGAAGGAGACACCAAGGTGCCAGTGTCTCCCCAGCAGTTGTCAGGTACTTTTGGCTACTGGAGCCTCCAGTAGGGGAGGGAGTCCACCCCCTCCCATCCCCGCTTGCCTACGCTCTAGCCCATTGGTTCCTCTGCCGGCTGCCATAGCACCAACACTGCCAAGGTGGAGGTTGTGATCTTTCAGCCCTGCTTGACTGAGCTGGCTGTGGCGCCTCCTGTCCTGTATCAGTAGTTTAAGGAAAAAGATTTGAAGTGAATCTTTATGCGGCATTAAACAAATAATACAGTTTCAAAGTTGTTCACTACTCTGTTCTATAACTTTTTAAATATATCTAATATATAATCCTATGATCTGTTACAAATTAATCTTTGGGAGAATATAAAGATTCAAGTGTGTTTTCAAACAAATTTGTGTGGACACAAAAGAACTATTCAGAAAATTAAACCAACAAAAAATTAGTTCTTTTAAAAGTTAAAGGAAATTGATAAACCCCTTTCCAGATTAACTAGGAAAAAAAACATAACTTTATAAGATTTTCCAAGTTAATTTGACCATTAAACCTGATACCGGACAAAGTGGCACCCCAGCCAGCTCAGCTGAGCAGGGCGGGGGGTCCTGCTGCCTTTGTCTTGGCTGAGGCAGCCGCACAGGAACTTGCAGGCTGGAGCAAGTGGAGGGAGCTTTCCTCTCCCACCAGAGGAGCTAGTAGCAAAAAAGACCAGACATAGCAGAGGAAAACACTGGCAATTCCTCCAGTGCATCCCTAATTGGTCCATTTTCAATTCTGCTCCTATTTTCAGGAGAAAATAGACCAATCAGCTCAGCTTTCAGCTCATTGGACAACTGCCCCTATATAAACCCCTGAATAGAGAGCCTAGAGGCAGATGGAGCAGACCACTGAGGGAGAGAGAGCAGAAGAGGAAGAGCTGTAACACTTGGATCTTGCCCTGCAAGGAAGTTTGGCTCTTTGTAAGAGCTGTAACACTTTGTCCTGCAAGGAGGTTTGACTCTTTGTAAGAGCTGTGACACTTGTATAAAACCTATCTTATCCTGCTCTGTAAGGTTTCGCTCTTTGTAAGAGCTATAATACCCGTTAAGTAAAACCTAACTTCCATCCTGTGGTCCATCGATTCATTCATCGAATCTTTGAGACTAAGAGCCTAGAAATCCAATATCAAAAGTCTGGTCTCAAACCTTCTGGAAGAACATCTATTAACATGCCTCAAAAATAATGCTTTTATGAAATCTGTGCATTAAAGGGTGGTTCATGGTCTGGCAGCATAAGCATTAATTGTGAACCTTTTGTAAACGCAGAGAGGCATCTTCCGGATCTAGATCTAGTGAATCTGTATCTTCATCTTGGCACAATTCTTTAGGCAATTCTTAAGTTGGTTGAATTGTAGAACCACTGCTCTAGTATGCAAGTTGAAAATTGTTTTCTGATATATTGTTTCCTAAGTGGCTATTTATAGGCATAGATTAATTTAATTTTATTTCCTAAAAATACTAAATATTTTATTGAATAGATGTTTTCTTGCCTTTTAGAATATTTCTGAATGCTCTAACATATGGGTTCTGTTGCTTTAGGATTTAGGTAATTAATTCCAATACCTACATTTTCTGATTTCCTTTCTCCCTGCAAAACTGCTTAAACAGAGGGAGAACCCATATCACAGGATAACTTTGGCATCTGGATCAGTGGTATTGATCCCCCAAGCCTTCCTTATAATTAAAAAAAAAAGTTTCTTATCGAATAGACTTCATTTTCTTTTACTAAGTCAATTTATTTTCTTCTTAATCTCTGTAAAAAGGATTTCATTTGTTAAAGCAGGATTTTGAGAGTATTCTTTACTCCAAGCTCTGGCAAAGGTTCCTCTTTGTAGTAAAGTTCCAAAGTTGGCAGCTGTGTTGCAATTTGTGTCTTCTCCAAAGCAAACACGGGGAAATCAGAAACTCACTTTCTCAGTTTCCTTGAACATAGAGTGAAAGTATATGACTCATTTCTCTCAATCAGAGGTACAAGTGTGAGATTTTATGCAAAATAAACTCTGTGAGGGAACAGATATTGCAAAAGAAAATTTTATTATGGATTCACAAGGACAGTCAGTTTTGAGGGTGGAATGGTAGAGGTTTGCATGCCCAGTGCTCATCATCAGCTGTGTAAGTTACAACGTTTACACCTTGGGCTTGTGAGGTCTTTAAGGAACACCAACTGGATTGTAATTAGACTGTCTTTCCACGCTTTATAACCTCAATGCCCTAATATTTTCTACTCCCTAAAAGACCTTCTGAGTTATTTAGTATTTAAGAATAAATTCTGTCCTGCTTAAACTAATTACTAATTATGACTAATAGGTTTTCTTATTTGCAAATAAGAATGCTCACTTATAAAAGTCAAATAGTTTCAGTATTATATAGTCAGTTATTTTTTGAAAGGTGTATATCATAGAGATTTTGCCTTTCAAGAAACCCTAAAATTGGGTGGTGCCTGTGGCTCAAAGGAGTAGGGCGTCAGCCCCATATGCCAGAGTTGGTGGGTTCAAACCCAGCCCCGGCCAAAAACTGCAAAAAATATATGGAGTTTTTTTATTGTCCTTATTAGATTACAGAAACTTTTTTTAACATTGTCTTTCCCAGCAGATGATCATGATCTATAATGAATAAAAATGTATATGCTAAAGTATATTATTCCACAAAGTCATTCTTCTTTATATTTTTTCTATTATATTGCAGATAGCAATAAAAGGCGACTGGCATAATAAGGGAATCTTCAGCATTTTGTATCTGATGGTTTGTTTCAAATGGTTGTCTATATACGAGTTACTCAGGCCACAGCCATTTCAGTAAATTGATGTAATTTATCATCCATTTTGCATGATTGTTTTGGGAAAGAGTTAAAAAAAAAAAAAAAAAGGAAAAATCACCGCTACTATGGAATGACTTTTATGCCTGCCCATAAGCTTGCAGAACAAGCCATACAATATGTATGTGCCCTTGTGATTCAGGTAGACAGTGTCCCAACTGAGGTGCTTAACTTTTAAGTTGAGGGTTAGGTTGGGAACAATGAGGAGTTTGGCCTTTTATATATATATAAAAGGTGTTAAGGAACACCAACTGGATTGTAATTAGACTGTCTTTCCAGGCTTTATAACCTCAATGCCATAATATTTTGGCCTTTTATATATATATATCTTGGGACAGAAGCCACAGGTAACTTATTATTTTGTGAATATGGCCAGATCAACAATTGTATTTAAAGAAATGAAAGGTGGCTGTGCTGAGTGTATTCTGTTTGCTCTAGATGTGTTCTTCCTTCCTTCCTCACTATGTCCAAGAGTGTGATCTTTATGATTAGCTTGCACTCTGTGTTTGGATTGTGTTCAATCATAGGAAGTACTCCAGGAGATGTGAGCCCAGAGCGGGGAGAGGTAGATATTTTTTCCCATGGTTCCGTCCATGTTGAGCTTTGAGATGGCCATGGTGGGGCTCCTCTACTGAAGGCCACAGGCCCTTGCTGGTACTGCTCCTTTGCATCTAGACATTTCTTTCAGCCTCGTACCCCTTGTCTCTTCAGGCCTAGGAGTGAGTTCCTTCTCTCCACTACTAACCCCAGAGTGTTTCCTTATCTTTTGTTAATTTTCTTTAACTTTGTCCACATCTCTGCTGACAGTCATTTCTTAAACTCTATGCAAGCATATGCATCTCTTTCTTTAGTGGGATATCATTTAATGCATTAATTTTTTTTTGTAGCAGCTGCACCGTATCATCTACCCACCTATGTAATATAAGAATGCTTTTGCCAGAAAACATTGCCATGATCATATAGGACTTTTCGTGATGCTGTTAATTAAGGAAATGAGGCACAGAAGTAAGTATCTATATTGACAGAGTCTTGATTTGACTGTGTGCCAGAAATCGGGATGCTGCCAGAGCATGGGGGCAAGGTAAACAATATCCACAACCAAGTTGCTCCTTTTTGCTTTCATTTCTAAACTTACTGGGCAATGAAAATGAATGGTAACCAAATAAAAATGGTCATAAAAGAAATGAAGATCTGTGTTATACTACCAAATAAATTTTTTTTTTTTTTTTTTTTTTTTTTTATACGGATCCAAAAGCAATCCCCCTGGGTAGAGTGCCATGGCATCACAGCTCATAGCAGCCTCCAACTCCTGGACTCAAGCGAGTCTCCTGCCTCTGCCTCCCAAGTAGCTGGGACCACAGGCGCCCGCCACAACGCCCGGCCATTTTTTGGTTGCAGCCATCATTGTTGTTTGGCGGGTCCTGGCTAGGGATTCGAACCCGCCACCTTAGGTGTACGTGGCTGGTGCCTTAGCCGATTGAGCCACAGGCACCGAGCCCTTAGTTATTATTTTAAAATGTTCACATTCTACTCTTAGAAGGATTTGTTTTTTCAATCTTAAGTTACTTCACTAAAGATAATGGTCTCAGGTACATCCAATTGGTACAAAAGCATTAATTCATTTTTTTTTACGGCTGAATAGTACTTCACCAAGATAAACACTTCAAGATCTTTTTCTGTGGGTCAAAAGTGAAGAGTGACAGATACGGACTGGTTTAGAATGTACTTCGTTGGATTCCCTCTGAAGGCTTCTCTCTTACAGGTGGTCCCGACAACCAGGTCCACTTTGAAGGATACCAGGTGTCTAATCAGTGCATGGCCCTAGTCCGTGACGAGTGTCTGCTACCATGCAAGGATGCCCCAGAGCTCGGCTACGCCAAGGAGTCCAGCAGTGAGCAGTATGTGCCTGATGTGTTTTATAAGGTAAAAATACAGTGAAAAATAAAAAATAAAAAGAATTATGTGGTGAATATAAAGAATCTGTCATGGGCCTTTCTCATATCAGTGCATTCTGCTCACATTAACTGTTTGTCAGTTGTGGTGGTCAGAGCCCTGCTTGTGAATAAAGCAGAGTTAATCCTTGGATTTAGGACTGCCTGGGTGGGTTTGTGCTGTGAGATGCCAGGTTTGAAATACAACCAAAGCAGGGTAGGTAATTCCACTTCTGAAGGCAAGGATTTGGTGGGAGATATTTGGGGACCATGTTTCAAATTCTGTTTACTACAGCTGTCTTTTTATTTTATTTTATTTTTTGGAGACAGAGCCTTAAGCTATCCCCCTGGGTAGAGTGCCATGGCATCACAGCTCATAGCAACCTCCAACTTCTAGGCTCAAGCACGTCTCCTGTCTCAGCCTCCCAAGTAGCTGGGACTACAGGCGCCCGCCACAACGCCTGGCTATTTTTTTTGTTGCAGTTTGGCTGAGGCCGGGTTTGAACCCGCCACCCTTGGTATATGGGCCCGGTGCCCTACTTATTGAGCCATAGGTACCTAACCTAACCTTTTTTTTTTATTTTTGCAGTTTTGGGCCAGGGCTGGGTTTGAGCCTGCCACCTCCGGCATATGGGGCCAGTGCCCCACTCCTCTGAAGCACAGGTGCCACCCACTAGCCTTTTTTTGTGTATGTATGTGTGTTTTGGCTGGGGCTGGGTTTGAACCCACTACCTTCAGCATATGGGGGTCAGCACCCCACTCCTTTGAGCCACAGGCAGCGCCCCCACCCCTAGCCTTTAAAAAAAAAAAAAAAACAGATAGGTTTTGCTCTGTGCACAGGCTCAAGTGCATTGGCCTGATAGAGCTTACTGCAGCCTTAAAGTCCTCCTGTGACTATAGACATGTACTGTGCCAGTTAATTTTTTTTAAATGTTTTTGTAGAGATGGGGCTTCTCTGTGTTGTCCAGACTGGTCTTTAACTGCTGTCCTTAAACTATCTTCCCCTTTTATCCTCCCAGAGTACTGGATTACAGGCATGAGCCACTGTACCCAACCTCAGTCCTTTTCTCTGTTTTATTTCTTCTGTAACATCCTATTT
Source organism: Galagoides demidoff (assembly GCA_963574575.1). NCBI lineage: Eukaryota > Metazoa > Chordata > Mammalia > Primates > Galagidae > Galagoides > Galagoides demidoff. Next base: position 18,957 of record CAUYQV010049087.1, on the reverse strand, counting down.
ATTAATCCTATGTAGCACATTGTATGTTTCAGACACTGTAGTTTTCATTGTTAGAAGTTTAATTTGTCATTTTTTTTTTTTTTTGTAGTTTTTGGTGGGAGTTGGATTTTTTTTCTTTTCTTTTTTTTTATTAAATCATAGCTGTGTACATTAATGCAGTCATTGGATACAGTGTGCTAGTTTTATATACAATTTGAAATACTTTCATCAAACTGGTTAACATAGCCTTCATGGCATCTTCTTAGTTATTGTGTTAAGACATTTATATTCTACATTTAGGAAGATTCACATGTACCCTTGTAAGATGAACCCTAGGTGTGGTCCCACCAAACACCCTCCACTCATCCTCTTCTCTGCCCTTTTCCGGGGTTGGATTTGAACCCTCCACCTCTGGCATATGGGGCCGGCACCCTACTCCTTTGAGCCATAGTTGCCACCCAATTTGTCATTTTTCTATCCCATGTTTCTACTTTATTCTTTTAACATATAGGCTATCATTGTAATAACTGCTTTAATGCTAACTCATATCACTGGCCATTTCTGGATCAGTTTTGATTGATCTTCTCCTAATTACGAGTTTTCCTCTTGTTATTTTGTGTCCTGACATGTAGTATTCACGTATGTGAGGCTCTGCAACTGTTGTATGTTGCCTCTGCCTGTCTTTTGTCTACACAGGTGTGTTGCATATTAAACACCAGAGACTAGGGGGCTTCTGACTCCAGGAGGTCTTCTCTTGCCAGAGAGGGCTTTCCTTTTCCCCGGTGGGGAGGTAGGCTGCTTACCTGCACTCGCACAGCTAGTCAGCTAGTCGGGTTTGATGTGGGTAATGGTGAGACTCATTCTGCTGCGTCTCGAGAGTGCTGTCCTCCAGGGTTGAAAGCCTGGCAGAGCTCTTTGTAAGGTGAAAGCTGACCTTCAGTCTTTGTCCACTTGGCCCTAAAGCAGACCAAGAGATACAGTCTGTCCTTCATAAACTTCTGATTTTTATCCTGCCTCATGCAGCTTAACTATGTGGGTCTCCTTGGCTTGGTGTCTGTGGCTCAAGCAACTAAGACGCCAGCCACATACACCTGAGCTGGCGGTTTGAATCCAGCCTGGGCCCACCAAATAATAATGACAGCTGCAACCAAAAAATAGCCAAGTGTTGTGGCAGGTGCCTATAGTCCCAGCTACTTGGGAAGCTGAGGCAAGAGAGTAGCTTAAGCCCAAGAGTTGGAGGTTGCTGTGAGCTGTGATGCCACAGCACTCTATCCAGGGTGACAGCTTCAGGCTCTGTCTCAAAAATAAATAAATAAAAATAGAAAAACTGAGGCAAGAGGATCACTTGAGCCCAAGAGTTAGAGGTTGCTATGAGCTATGATGCCACGGCCCTCTACCCAGGGCAACAGCTTGAGACTTTGTCTCAAAAAAAAAAAGTAGGTAATGCCTGAGTTGCCATCAGCGGGGTTGGGTTGGGGGTATAATGATGCTTTTGCTTTTTTGATCTCCCATTCTATCAGGGCTTCAAATTAAGTTTTTCTTTGAGACAGAGTCTTACTATGTCACCCTCAGTAGGGTGCTGTGGTGTCACAGCTCACAGCAACCTTGAACTCTTGGACTTAAGCATCCTGAATAGCTGGGACTATATGGGCCCACCATAAAACCAGGGTATTTTTTGTTGTTATTGTTGCAGTTGTTTAGCTGGCTCAGGCCGGGTTTGAACCCGCCACCTTTAGTGTCTATGGCTGGCTCCATAACCATTGTGCTATGGGCGCCGAGCCCAAATTGAGTTTTAAGGCTTCTCTGGAGTTCCCTTGGAACTGAGAGGGGTCCACGAGGGTCTTAGTTTTTTGTTTGTTTGGTTTGATTTAGTTTGGTTTCCCCTTTTGGCCAACATGTGCCACAGGCAACATCACTGGCAAGACTTTGTTTTGTCCCATTGTTGCTGGGGTGCTGTGGCGACTTGACCCCGGTTCACTGAGCCCTAGGTGGGACTCAGTGGTGTTGGGGGTATTTTTTTTGTTTTGTTTTGTGGTAGTTTTTGGCCAGGGCTGGGCTTGAACCTGCCACCTCTGACATATGGGGCCAGTGCTCTACTCTTTTGAGCCACAGGTGCCACCCATGTTGGGGGTATTTTTAGATACTCTTTTGACAGATTGGAGATTTACCTTTTTATTTTGAGCTATGACCCCATAGTAGATCTGATTGTAAGTTTCTTGGATCTATGAATTAAGCTTCCTTTTGTAATGAAATATGTGATATTTCCTTAATCATTCTGTGGTTGATTGTTTATTTGCCCTCTGTTAGAACAGGCTAGAAGTATTTTCCAAATTGTTTATTGGCCTGTGGAATTTGAGATGCTCATTTTTCATGTTTTAGGAAAATACCAGTTTGAGCAAAGAGAACTATAAAAGCAAATGTTTAAGTAATCTTTTTAGTCTTCCTGTGGACTTTGTGGTTGAATTTAAAATGTGCCTTGTAAACAAGACCTGTACCAATAATTGTCTAAGACTGTTGTTTGTCATGGGTGTTGTCTGTGGTAATAAAAATTGGAAACAGTTGAACAGTCCAGTAATAAGAGGTATTAAATAAATCTGTGCGGTGGAATAGTATGTGATCACTAATGGCATGTGTTTGCTGAGATAAATCTCACAACGTAAGATTGAAAGTATATCTATATAGAGAGTGTAATCCAGTTATTTTTATTTCCTTTTCTCTTTTTCTTTTCTTTTTTCTTTCTTTTTTTTTTTTAGAGACAGAGTCTCACTTTGTCACCCTTGATAGAGTGCTGTAGTGTCACAGCTCACAGCAACCTCCAGCTCTTGGTCTTAGGTGATTCTCTTGCCTCAGCCTCCCGAGCATCTGGGACTACAGGCACCCGCCACAATGCCCGACTATTTTTTGTTGCACTTTGGCCAAGGCCAGGTTGAACCACCATCCTTGGGATATAGGGCTGGGCCCTACTTACTGAGCCACAGGCACTGCCCTAGTAGCTTTTTTTTTTTTTTTTGAGGCAGAACCTCACTCTGTCCTCCAGATAGAGTGACATGGCATCAGCATAACTCACAGCAACCTCAGACTCTGGACTTAAGTAATCCTCTTGCCTTAGCCTCCTGAGTAGCTGGGACTACAGGCACCTGGCACAAAGCCCAGCTAGTTTTCTTATTTTTATTTTTATTTTTTTTTGAGACGGAGCCACAAGCTATCCCCCTGGGTAGAGTGCCATGGCATCACAGCTCATAGCAACCTCCAACTCCTGGGCTCAAGCGAGTCTCCTTCCTCCACCTCCCAAGTAGCTGGGACCACAGGTGCCCGCCACAACGCTCGGCCATTTTTTGGTTGCAGCCATCATTGTTGTTTGGCAGGCCCCAGCTGGGGATTCGAACCTTCCACCTTAGGTGTAAGTGGCTGGCGCCTTAGCTGATTGAGCCACAGGCGCCGAGCCGATTTGATCTTTCAGTGAATCTTCTGGAGAGAATGGGAAGTTTCCCAACACTCCCATAATAGCCATTTAGGTTATTTTTAGTTTTTTGCTATCACATGCATATAAAGCTTCTATAAGCGTTCAGGTACATTTTTATTTACTAGGCATAAGCTTTCATTTCTCTTTGATAAATACCTAAATATGGAATGTCTAGCTATACAGTAAATGTAGGATAAACCTTTTTATATAAAGTTCAAAAACAGGCAAAACTAGTCCCTGGTGACAGAGGTGAGAATAATAATTAATTTGGTGGTCTATTAACTGAAAAAGAACACATGTTTTCTTGAATGACATAAATGTTTATATTTTGATCTGGATGATATTAAAACAGATAAATACTCATGTAAAATTTATCAAGTTGTGTACTTAGAATTTATAGACCTTACTTGAGGTTATAGCTCAATCAAAAACAGTAGTTATAAAAATAAAAGCAAAAATCTGCCAAAAACATTTATGAGTTGTTTATCCTTATAAATATACACTGAATATTTAACATTATTAAAGCCTAAGAAAGAGGTATCTATATGTGATAAAAATAGTTGTGATTTTTTATAAGGCATCCATATATTTTAAAGATGCATACTAAAATATTTATTAATGAAATGATACAAGTCTAAAATTCACTTAAACGAAACCAGTGGATGTTTATATAACTGAAACAAGTTTGGTCATGTTTAATAAATGTTGAATCTAAATGATGACTACATTGGATTATTTTATTCTATTCATGGGTATATACATATGTATTTCAACTATAAAATTTTGGTTTTTAAAAGATTATTTAGTTCAGATTTCTATGAGACTACTAGCTTCTGACCTGTATTTTGAAATACGTTGGTGCCGTCTCACCACCCCCTTCACTGTGCCCCTTCCATTAATAGTGGTAACAGTTGCTATTTATTGATTTCTTGACAAATACCAGGCTCTGAAATAATTGCTTTATGTATACACAAACTAGCTAGTTAGATAGACAAATTAATAAATAAATTTTCATTTCTCCCTCTTCCAAATTAGGTAAAAAAAAAGTCATCCTTTGCTTAAATTTCTCAATCTTCTTACTGAAAGTTTGGTACTTATCCTTAAGGCTGAACAAAGAACAAGACCAAGCTATTTGAAGAAAAAGAGAAGTTTATTAATTTTCTGGCAAATGAGAATGTCATACTTTTTTTTTTTTTTAAGTACCATGGTCCTTTCTTGAAGCAGAAATGCAGAGCTTTGAAAGGGAGTTTTCAGCTTCAGGCTATTGTTGTTTAGCTATAGTATCTCCAAAGAAGACAATCTCCAATCTCCGTGGTGACCTCTGCCATCCAGACAATTCTGTTGGGCCATCTCCTGTGATTAAAAAAAAAAAAAAAAATCACAAAGAACACTTCCCTGCCCCTCTCACTATTAGGCCTCTGGCCGGAAATCAGGTTGTAATTGCTAAAAAATGGTGACAGGATTTTAAAAATACAGCTTGTAAAACGTTTTTCTTGAGATTGAGAGAAACCATTTAAAACATCCATAAGTTATTTGATCAATTTAATTGCAAAAGAGCTTACAGAGAAGATTGGGGAAAGTGAGGAGAAAGAATAACCAGAGGGAAGTTCTGGGGGGAAATGTTTCTTAAAAGAAGTTTGTCCTGTATTACAAGGAAACCTCTCCATGGCTTTGTTTTGCCCTACAATAAAATTTAAAATTTACTTTTTAAAAAAATCAACAGTGATAAGCCACACAATATATTTATCTCCTTATTTACTCAAGCATATTAAAGTCTTTAACAAGTCCTGATTTAAAACAAAAACAAACAAACAAACAAAAGGATTGTCAATTATATTTTAATACGGAATTTCCCATACTTGTTTGGCCACACTTCCGTGGACACACACACTCAGCTTTTTGGCTCTGAAGGAAATAAATATTTTACCCCCAAATATAAAATTTTAGATGCTGGACTGACTGGAGAAGCCTCAAATTCTTTCTGGTCTTCCCTCACCAATAATTCTCCACAAACCCTTGAAGTTTCTTTATATGCCTGAGATCCAGATCCATAAGAAAATAATTATTCTTTTCTTCCCCTCCCTATCAGACCAGTGCTGTGACCACACCTGAACAGATTCTGTAAGAAGATAATGCCACATCTCTATGAATCATTTAAATTCCAAAGGACACTATTTTCTGGTTAACCTTCATTCCCCATTCATTTATTCTCTCTTACAATCTTTTATTGCCCCTTAACAGAATTTCTCTTTGTCCCTCCCATAACCCATTTTATTAAAAAGGCATAGTTATTTTGGAATCCCATTAGAAGGTTGAATCCTTATTTTCTGAGGCTTCCCATGTATACAAACTGAATAAATTTGATAATTTTACTCTTATTAATCTGCTTTATTGTGAGTTAATTTTTCAGTAAACCTTCCAAAAGGTGAAGAAGAAATTTTCTCTTCACCTCAACATTCCCTATGAGGATTGTTGAGAGTCAGGAGTCCTAATTCCTCAAACCCAGTCAGCCTGGTTCAATTACTCAACAGAACTAGAAAGTTAATCCAAAGCACAGCATGAATAGAAAAATGACAGTGTGTCAGGACCGAAAGTAAAACTGGAGCAGCACAGGCAGCGAGAGTAGAAAACAGAAGTAACTTTGCATGGGCTTTAGTATAACAAACAGAAATTTTATTTAAGAACAAAGAGAAAGTTTAAAGCACTTCCAAAGAGAGTTGGGAGTGGGTCCCTCTCACAAGTGAGGAGAGAGAGAGAGAGAGAGAGAGACAAAGGCAGTGTAGAGGTGTAAATATCCTCTTTCTCTCCATTTGAAATTGTTTTAACTCTTTCATTGGTCTCTCTGTTCTTCTGGACAACTTTGTCTTTTTTTATTGGTCACTGATTACCTAGATTACCTCATACTTACATTCTTTTTCCTTTTTAGGTGAGAATTGCTGATCACATTGCCCTATAATATTTCTATGGGCCTTGCAGATTCTTTGTTCAGCAGGCCATGGGAGATGTTCTCCCATCTCCTTGAAGCCCCTTTCTTTGTCCCTTCTCAAGGATATTCAAAGTTCAGAGGTTGGAATATCTTTTGAGAAGTCCTATCTCAGATTTATAATCCAATTCATATGTCCTTTTTCAAAACACCCTTTCTGCTTGGTACTAGGATTTTGCCTGCTCTTTGCCTGCCCTAATCTGCAATTCAGTCTGTGACCACCCATACTCTGCTTGTAGAACAGTCTTTTCTCTGACATCTTTTTTAACAGTCTATATTTTTAAAATAGCCTAACTTTACTCTTTATTTTGCTATCAGTAAATATTCCAGTATCTTTCTGGAATGTTCCACATCTGAAATTTTATGGTTTTCTGATTTTTTGAAAAAGTATTGCTTCATAGGAACAAAGTGATGCTGGGGAAAATGCTGAGACTAATTATTTCTAAGGGAGAGTTGGGATGATTTATTTTAATAGCACACAAAATATGCTACTACAACCAGCTTTATAACTCAAGTAATTATGGGTGTACCCTTAACTAGATAACCTTTTCAAATTATTTTTTAATTAAGAAAGCTATGACTGTGGCATTCAAGAAGCTGAATAATGCTTTGACAACTTTATGGGTTCAGCTCAAATATACAGATGGCTGGATCACAGTATTTGGTGGGGAGAGTCTATAGTCACAGGAACCACAGCGATCCTTTTATGGCACAGTGTGATTGTTATTCTGCAAACTGAACTTTCCTGAATACCTCGGTTAGGTTCTTTATTTTTTTTTTCTTCTTTTTAACAATACTCAGTGGAAAGATTGCTGTGCTCATTTACTAAGAGTTGCCCGAGCTATCAAATATAGTTTTGATCAGTTTCTTTCTTATGAATTAATTTAATCGTTAATATTTCTGATATTAAACTTGTACTAAGAAAGTCATTAGTTTTGATTAAGTAAATGTAAAGATTTTAAAAGAAAATCATTAGTTTTATGAAGTAAATGTAATCCTTAGATAAAACAAAAAGGGAAATAGTGGCAGGAACTAGCTCATTCTAACTTGTGGTACTTGCGTTTGAAATGTATCATGTGATCTGAAGCTGACCATTCCATCTCACGGAAAATGAAAAAGAGACTTGGTAAACAGAGAAGTGAAGGTACCCGGGGCGTCTTTTTTCTTTTTTTTTTTTTTTTTTTTTGAGACAGAGCCTCAAGCTGTCCCCCTGGGTAGAGTGCCATGGCATCATAGCTCATAGCAACCTCCAACTCCTGGGCTCAAGCGAGTCTCCTGCCTCTGCCTCCCAAGTAGCTGGGACCACAGGTGCCCGCCACAACGCCCGACCATTTTTTAGTTGCAGCCATCATTGTTGTTCGGCGGGCCAGGCTGGGGATTCCAACCTGCCACCTTAGGTGTACGTGGCTGGTGCCTTAGCCAATTGAGCCACAGGCGCCGAGCCAAGGGGGTTTCTTATTTTCCTCATCTCAGTCCTCCAGTCTGCTCCCTATGGGCTTAGTCTCCAGCCCAGGCCCTTTAACATCAACCTCAATAACTGTCCCCATTCCCACAGCCCTGACACAGCAGTTCAACATCTCCGGCTTCAACCCCATCCTTGACATGCTATAAACTAATTAATGGATAGCTTTATTCTCAAAATATCCATAAATATAATGTCTAAAATTCAACTGATTATGTCTCTCTGGTCAACATGAATGTTTTACTACCACTTAAATTTCTAAAAAAACCCCCAATAATAATTCCATATAATAATATAAAGTCTTGTTTTCTTGGTGAGGTGATCTTAGAAATAGCTATGTGTCCCTTGCCCAATTATAGGACTTTATGTGCAAAAAGACACATGACTATGGCCTGGCATGAGGTAGAAAGGAAATAAAAGCCTATGTCCTCCCAAGGAGGATGCAATTGGTTTGGATGGTCCCCTCGGGAAAAAGAAAAAACACCATAGTTTTTAGTAGCTACTGTAACTTCAGCTTTTCTTTTATTTTAAAAAATGGCAACAGAATCTATAAAAAGGTGCTGAAGGCAATGTTTCCATGGTAAGACAAAATCTACATAAATAATTCCTCCATGGAAGGAGACTCTTAAGTAAGCAGCCAAAAACGAACAAAATGCTATGTTTCTATTTTCATAGTATTTCTTGTCAGGGAAGTCCCAGCCTGTCACTACTGAGTATTATACTTTTAAAATTGTTGCCAAATAGCAAAAATGTTTTTGTGGGTTCTTGATTTTAAAAAGATAATCCATTCTTCTTCAGAAACATCCTCAGATCCAGAGCCATGTAAATGTTCTAGCAGAGTATCCTTCCAAAAAGGAGACTCAAATACTTATAGCTTCATTCCAGTGTACACAATATCATGACAAATATAACTGCATATTGTTATCTGATTTGAGGAGGCATTTTTGTTCTAATTATGAAGATACAAAAATGTGAATTTTTTTAAAAACATAATTCCTTGAATTGAAAAAAACTTGGTATTGATTTTGCAAATATACACAAACTTTACTACCCAGTTACTTTGTTTTTCTTTATTTTATTTTATTTTATTGCAGTTTTGGCTGGGGCTGGGCTGGAACCTGCCACCCTCAGCATATGGGGCCAGTGCCCTACTCCTTGAGCCACAGGTGTTACCCCACTACCCAGTTACTTAGTATTTTCCTTGTCAATCTCGTGTGAAATCATTCATAGATTTTTAAATCTTTGTATACAAAGTTTAGAAGTGTTGGTAATGGCAATGTCATTCGGGAGCTTGTTAAAAATGCAGAATCTCGGCTCAGCGCCTGTGGCTCAATCAGCTAAGGCACCAGCCACGTACACCTAAGGTGGCGGGTTCGAACCCCCAGCCCGGGCCCGCCAAACAACGATGGCTGCAACCAAAAAATGGTCGGGCGTCGTGGCGGGCGCCTGTGGTCCCAGCGACTTGGGACGCGGAGGCAGGAGACTCGCTTGAGCCCAGGAGTTGGAGGTTGCTATGAGCTGTGATGCCATGGCACTCTAACCAGGGGGTTAGCTTGAGGCTCCGTCTCAAAAAAAAAAAAAAAAAAAGAAACAATATGTGTATAGCAGCAGTAAAGTAGCAAAATAGAGTCCTCTTATATATAAAAATATAGTATTTTTTTGGAGACAGAGTTTCACTCTGTCACCCTTGGTAGAGTGCCATGGTGTCACAGCTCACAACAACCTCCAACTCCTGGGCTTAAGTGATTCTCTTGCCTTAGCCTCCCAAGTAGCTGGGACTACAGGCGCCTGGCTAGTTTTTTTTATTGCAGTTGTCATTGTTCGGCTGGCCCAGGCTATGTTTGAACCCACCAGCCTCGATGTATGTGGCTGGTGCAGTAACTACTGGGCTATGGGTGCCGAGCCTAAAAATACAGTTTTAAATGACATAAATAACCTATGTTCCTAGGTTCCTATAGAAAATTTAGAAATACAAAAAAGCACAAAGAAATTAAAATTTAACCATGATTCTACCACTTAAAGATCATCACTATTACTATCTGGAAAATATCTCGCTGGTGATTTTTTCCCCCAATGTATTAAACTATCCAGGCATGTCCAACCTACAGCCAGCAGGCCACATACTGATTTTGTGAGGACTTCTTTTGTTTATGTGATATCAGATATCACAAAAAATATGCATGGATTTTTTTGCTAATCGGTTTTTGTTAGTATTGTGTATTTAATGTGTGACCCAAACTCTTATTCTTCTAATGTGTGGCAGAAAAGAAAGAAGATTGGACGCCCCACAGTATATGCCTTAAAATTAGGGTCATATCATAAACACTGTGTTATAATCTTATTTTTGTTTAATATTTCATACATATTTACCATGTCTTCCATATTTTTCCTACAACACTCCTAAATGATGGTGGTGAATCAAAATTCCCAATTTTATAGATTGGGCTACAGAGATTAGAAGTAAAGAATTATCACACCCAGGACTTCATCAGCTAAGCTAGTTTGTAGATAAGACTTTTACTATGTAGGAAAAAGTAAATACTATGCTTTTACTGTCTTCCATTTACTTTCCTTTTTGTTTCTTTGAAAAATTCCTTTTAACCAACTCTAGCCTTGCTTTGCTGAACTAAGGGGAAAAGTGGTTTTTATTCTATTACTGATTTTTTTTTCCTCACTTCATACATGAGTCTTTTAACACTGATTTTTTTTTTTTTTTAAGATAGAAGTCTCGCTCTGTTGCCCCAAGCTAGAGTGTCATAACTCACAGCAATCTCAAACTCCTAGGTTTAAGTGATCCTCCTGCCTCAGCCTCTGAGTGGCTGGAACTACAGATGCCTGCCGCAAACCCTGGCTCCAGGTTCCTGCTTCAAGCCTTACAAGGCTCTAAGTCCTCATAGCTTGGATATTACAAAACCGTTAAGTAAAAGTGCAGATCTCCTAATTCTTTATGGTGACTGGATTAACTGCCTTCCTAACACACTTAGAAGGGAAAGTAATGTCATAAGGTAGAGGACAGTACTCTGGAATTAAATAAGATCCTTCAGGAAGTGGAGTGCTTAAGTTTCTCAAGGAAAACTACAGGTAAAGTTCAAACAATACTGGCAGTTAAAAACTATAAACCTGTGTCTATGGCAGTGGTCACAGATGAAGAAAAATCAAAATGTTCTCATTCCAACAGAAAGGACAAAAGAGAAAAGCCTAACTATGGGACCTCAAAACCACCGACCCAAGAAAACATTTTTGAATTTAAACCTTGGCTTAACTACAGAATTCTCAGCCTCCTTCTTTTTTTAAACCTGGGATCCATGGTTAACCCTTTTGTTTTCTGAGAGTTTGTAAGGACAGTTCATATAAATTAGGCTGCTGGCCCCCCAAAGCTGGTGATAATACTGTAATATCCACAGCTCTGCAGTCAACCTGAGGGCCTAGGGTATCTGACTTTCCATAAAAACATCCCAGAAAAGAGAGAAAAGGAAAGGAGGTAGTGGAAGGCTATGGAAAGAGTCTGGGCAGTCTATCTGAGAGGATATGTGAATCCTTTACACTGAAAGTGTTCTGAAGACAGGTCTTTATGGGCTACTTCAACTCTACCCCAGTTTTAATGTTAAACATGGTTAGAACCCCAGGAGACACTCTGAAAGATGAAACTATACACATAGGAAGTTTTTGCCACTAGTTCATTATCTCCCCCATCACCCCTCTATCTCATTCCCACCTAATTCCACCCTTCTCCATGACAAAAAAATATTAAATCAGTAAGGAAAGTGTGGGCTTCTTGCCGGCTAACCCTCTTTTGCATATTTCTTCTTCTTGGGTCCATTTACAGCTTCAGGGGTACAGACTGCAGGGTTCATGTTCATTGCTGATGGCATAATAGGAGTCAAGTCCACAATGGGTGAGGTTTGGGTATGGCATGGGCAGACTGTCCCATGGATGCCATGCCACTCACTGTGTGTGTGGGAGGTAGGCCTCCATAGAGTCCTTCACTGAAAGTAAAGTTCTGCATGCCCCTGTTCTCTGATTCCTCCAGGCCCAAGGAACCAGAGCCATCCACTTGCTTATTCTTGACTAGAACCCCTACAGTTTGCACCATGTCCCTGAAGCTTCCAACTAAAGGATCCACATCCTCTGGGTTAGTGATCTCTCATTCTCACTGAACATCAGTGAGGATCACAGATAAAAGAAGTCTTGGCTTTGGTCCAGATTTCTCTCCTCAATAGGGAGGGCAGAAATCCCTTGTTGTGGGCAGTGTTGAACTCTGTCGTGTTATTGAGCTTGCTTTCTGCTTCTAGATGTCTCAATAAGCCCTTGAGTTCATCATCCTCTCCACCCATCTTCTCGTCTCCTTCCACAGCTGATGGCAATGTCTGAGGCTTCTCATACAGAATATATGCCTCATGGATGCACCAAAAGAGATTGTGGAATCAATGGGAATCTGCTGAAGCTTATGAGGTTCCAACCGAATATGACCTAAGAAAGTGTTATATGTACTATTGAGATCTATCAGGAAAACTCTCTTCAGATGCTTGTGGTAGACCAGTAAGACATGGACCTGAGAGCAAGACTGGTGGTCAATGGTAAAATCACACAAATCAGGGTTTCTTCCCAATAAGTAATATTAATTCTCATTAATAATCAGTTTCTCAATTAGTTTGTCTCCTTTGACTACATCCAGATGTAAACCTGCCCTGGTTGGGCAATTGAATGGCAGGAGACTAGACCCCTACTTCACAGCTATCACCATCTTGCGTGTCCCCCTCCCATTTGGAGGGCCCAAAGCACACAGTATAACTGGAAGATAGTGTCGAGGGTAGGGGATGGCATCCCAGAAGCTTGTGTGCATGTGGCCTCATGCACAATGTGTACCTCTTTTTATGAATGAAACAGAAGAGACAAGATGGGATTTTTGTCTTACTCGAGTACTCTATATATAAAAAACATTTGAAAACCACTGTCTGGGCTTGGTACCAGCCACATACACCTAAGGTGACGGTTCGAATCCAGCCCAGGCCTGCCAAAACAACAATGATGGCTGCAACCGAAAAATAGCCGGGCGTTGTGGTGGGCACCTGTCCCAGCTACTTGGGCAGCTGAGGCAGAAGACTCTCTTGAGCCCAGGAGTTGGAGGTTGCTGTGAGCTGTGATGCCACAGCACTCCACCTCAGGGGGACAGCTTGAGGCTCTGTCTCAAAAAAAAAAAAAAAGAAAGAAAAGAAAACCACTGTCTGATAAGGACACTATTCCTAATAATGGTCAAGAGAAGGTCCCTAAGATTTCTTATATTCCTATTTTATTTTATCCTAACTCTGGAATTTTCTAGTGGCCAAATAATAAGAAAATGAATTTTGATATTACACATTTATAGTAATGATGATAAAATATTAACTTAAAAAAGTATGTGGAAATGAGTAACAGAAGTTAAAAATTATGTATTCAAATGTATATACAGACGTATCACATGAAAATAAATACTATAAGAAAAAATAAAAAAATACATGCAAGGAGGTAACCAATGCTTGCTCTTAAATCTGAATAGAGTGCTTATATATACCAAAAACCTGCAGTACTATCCTTAGCAGAACTTTGGGAATAGTTTAAAAAATAAATAGGGACAGGTGGCACCTGTGGCTCCAAGGAGTGGGGTACTGGCCCCATATACTGGAGGTGGCAAGTTCAAACTCGGCCAAAAAAAAAATCTGCAAAAAATAAATAAATAAATAAATAAAATAAATAGGAGCAACGTGAAAGAGCTTAATCAGCTTACAATTCAGTAAGTCTAGGACAACAGTAAGTACTGCAAAAGGTCAGAAGAATATACAGTCCCTGCTCTGAGCATTTCTTTAATGTCTAAGTCAGTGGACATTAAATTTTAGTATAGATCAAAATCACTAGGAGAACTTATTAAAACACAGACTGCTAGGCTCTATCCTGAAAATTTCTAATTTAGTAGGTCTGAGATGAAACCTAAAGATTTATATTTCTAACAAGTTCTTGGGTACTGGTGATACTGCTTTAAGAATCATCTGCTGGCTCGGCATCTATGGCTCAATCGGCTAAGGCGCCAGCCACATACACCTAAGGTGATGGGTTTGAATCTAGCCCAGGCCCGCCAAACAACAATGACGGCTGCAACCAAAAAATAGCCGGGCGTTGCTGCGGGTAGTCCTAGCTACTTGGGAGGCAGAGGCAGGAGACTCGCTTTAGCCCAGGAGTTGGAGGTTGCTGTGAGCTGTGATGCCACAGCACTCTACCCAGGGCGAGAGCTTGAGGGTCTATCTCAAAAAAAAAAAAAAAGAATCATCCGCTTTTAGAGATCATGCTTTAAAAATCACTAGGTTACTTTATTACCCTAAAAACATACCTTGCATATTATTCTCACTCTATATTTTCAAATTCATGCTATTGTCTCTACCCTTATGTTTTAGAGGAATATATCATGAATTTGAAAGCTATCAGAATAAAGACATAAAAGAGTTTGAGAAGATAAAATTATACCGTCAGATGCTGTGACTTATGCCTGTAATCCTAGCACGCTGGGAATCAGAAGTGGGAGGATCACTTGAGCTCAGGAGTTCAGCCTGAGCAATTGTGAGACCCCATCACTACTAAAAATAGAAAAACTAGCTGGGCACTGTGGTGGGCATCTTTAGTCCCAGCTACTTGGGAAGTTAAGGCAGGAGGATCACTTGAGCCCAAGAGTTTGAGGTTGCTGTGAGCTATGACACCATAGCACTCTAGCCTGGGCAACAGAGTGAGATTCTGTTTCAAAAAAAAGGAAGATAAAATTATGCAAATGAAAGGACTTAATACTTCATTCATGTGGACCTCAAACACTCAACAATTTCAGTCATGTACAATCAGCCATGATCACGGAAGTAATTACTGAGATTGAAAAGGAATAAAAACAGACAAGAAGAGGCAAAGATATGTTGTTACTTCTGATTTTTCCACAATGGTAAATTGGATGCAGTAGGGAGGGGTACCATAATAGCCAGGAAACATTAAAAAGGCAAGAAAAACAAGAGACATGAAGGAAAAAAATGAATAGGATTAGGATAGCTGCAAGTAGGATTAGGATTTTAAGTGAAATTGGTAAGAAGCAGACACATTAATAAAGAAAGAAATATACTATTAACAGAAGTGGTTGTAAAAGAAAAAGAAAAAAATAGTGAATAAACTCTGAAAGTGTCAGGTAATTCACTGTGAAAAGGCAAGCCAAGCCCTAAAATCTATGACACCTGTAAGGATATTACTATACCATATTCGACATAGCATCTGGGCACCATTTAGTGTGAAAGAGCCATGTATACTTATCATAAACATAAATGACCCTAACATTTAGGGTCAACTGTCATGAGCAATAATCTTCAGTCATCAAGAAAAGATTTAAATATGGCTGACTCTTATCAAAGCAAAAAAAAAGTATTTTATTCATTTTAGCCAAAAATTCTCATAAAAGTTGTATCTAAAAAAAGTTCTGGCAATTAATGGGTACTTAATTAACTAGAAATATCAATCATCCAGATATTTGTGGTTCTTACAAGTGTTAACCTCAAAAAAGAATGAGGTCACATGAAAAATAATACGATCACTTTAGTTGAATTTTCTAATAAATTTTACTTACTTGTGGGAAGATCTTCAATTTTTGCTATGTCATTTTCTTCTATTCCTGGCATCCCTGCATCACCACCTCGTTTGACTTGTTCTGCCCAATTAACAAAAAGATGTAATTCTGTATTTTTTTCCTACATAAAATGTTTTTTATATTCTTTTTTTTATTAAATCATAACTCATTAATGTATACTAATGCATTTATATGGTACAATGTGCTGATTTTATATACAATTTGGAATGCTTACATCAAACTGGTTAACATAGCCTTCACCTCACTTAATTATTGTGTCAAGACATTTATACTCTACTCTTAATAGATTTGACATGTACCCTTGCAATATACATCACAGGTGAGGTCCTACCACTTACTCTCCCTCCACCTATTTTCTCCCCTCCCCTTTCCTACCTCTTCCCTCCTTCATCCTGGACTATAGTTGTGTTTTATCTTTCATATGAAAGTGTGGGTGATTATATATTGGTTTCATAAAACTTCTGAGTACATTGGATACTTTTTCTTCCATTCTTGAGATACTTTACTAAGAAGAATATGTTCCAACTCCATCCATGTAAACATAAAACAAATAAAGTCTCCATCTTTTTAAAGGCTGCATAATATTCCATGGTATACATATGCCACAATTTGTTTATCCATTCATGGGTTGATGGGCACTTGGGGTGTTTCCATGACTTGGCAATTATGAATTTGGCAGCAATAAATATTCTGGTGCAAATATCTTTGTTGTAAAGTGATTTTTGATCGTCTGGATATATACCTAGTAGAGGAATTGCAGGATTGACAGGATTTTAGTGCCTTAAGCGTTCTCCAAACTTCTTTCCAAAAGGAACATATTAGCTTGCATTCCCACCAACAAGGAACACTTCTGCATAAAATGTTTTGAATGAATGTAACAATCAGTTTCTAAAGCAACAGGCTATATTAACTGAGCAGAGTTACATCTTGAAATTTGAAACAATATAGACATCTAATCATATCTGAACTAAAATCTGAACTATTTTCTTTATGATTGAAAATGTTCACTTCAAACTGGGATGAAAAAGCCAATATACTATTAACCCAAAATTATATAATAGCAATACCTTTCCCATGTGGAACATGATTGCTTGAGGGTTCTTCATTCTTATCTGCAGCATTCTCAGCTACTTTTGGACTATTTTTAGGTATTTCTTGATCATTTACATCCAAGTCTTTTCCATCATTTGACTGAACCTTGTGGGCCTCTTGCTGTTAGATATAGATTTGTGAACAGTAAGTATTTTTCAGTTTAAATTGTTAAAACATTCACACAACTACTAATTAAATAATATGAAATATTTCATCTTTTACAAAACATACCATGTGTTTAAATTCTAAACAGCTGGTTCCTTCTATACCACAATGCTGTGTCAAATTCTGAACATTTGGACATGTAAAATATATACTATTTTCTGTTCCGTTTTTATAATTGAGTTAAAGTAAAAATGTTAACTAACACTTTTGAAAGTTTCTAATTACAGTAGACAGCCTAAAGTGTTAGATAGAATTAATTCTCTTTGGCTATGATGATGGAATGATTCTGTAAAACAGCCTGCAGAACAGGCTGGGTTGCTGTGGTGGCCTACTCAGCATAGTCCTGGGTGCTTTCGGGCAGGGTTGGTTTTCTGTAGGCATAGACTGGAACTAGCAGGGTGGCAGACAAGAGGAGGTTAGCATGTGGGTGTTCATTCAAGTGTTATAGATGGCTGCTGAGATTACCGGGCTTTTCTCCTGGGTGGAAACAGCAAGGTTGAAAAACGGGCAGTCTTCTCCCTAGGTGTACCAGACACTCAAGCATAACAACTAATTGCAGGATAATACACAGGTCAGTGCTTCCTCCAACTTATTCCTGACCATATCATCTGCTTAAAAACTTAAATCTTCAGGTATATGACTAAGCCTAACTCAAATCTATTGAGGAGCCAGTTGTTGGTGTTTTCTTGTTTTGTTTTGTTTTTTTGAGACAGAGTTTCACTTAGTTCTGGATAGAGTGTCATGGCAGAGCTCACAGCAATCTCGAACCTTTGGGCTTGAGCAATCCTCTTACCTCAGCTTCCCTAGTAGCTGGGACAACTGGTGTGCGCCACCTACACCAGACTAATTTTTTTCTATTTTTAGTAGAGACAGGGTCTCTTCTTGCTTAGGCTTATCTGTTCATGCTCCAGCTGGTCTCAAACTCCTGAGCTCAAGCAATGTACCTGCCTTGGCCTCCAAGTGTGCAGGTAGATTGGTGCCAATTTTGCCTCAGTGGAAAATTGGGAGAGGCAAGGGTTGGTTGCTTGGGTTGCTATATATATAGGTCATATATAACTGCTTTGCAAACTCTAAAGCAGGCGTCCTCAAACTACGGCCCACAGGCCACATGCAGCCCACCTAGGACATTTATCCGGCCCACCGGGTGTTTTGCCATCATTGCCTGCTTAGCAGTCGACTCGTCCAGGGGCCCGCAGTCCAGCCCTCCAATGGTCTGAGGGATAGTGAACTGGCCCCCTGTTTAAAAAGTTTGAGGACCCCTGCCTAAAGCTCTATGCAATGTAATTACTAGTAATCTTATAAAAATAGTATAAGAAATCTATATGAATCGTCTGTAATTCTAGCACTCTGGGAGGCTGACATGGGTGGATTGCCTGAGCTCACAGGTTTGAGACTAGCCTGAGCAAGGGTGAGACCCCCTGAGCAAAGAATAGCCAGGTGTTGTGGTGGGTGCCTGTAGTTCCAGCTCCTTGGGAGGCTGAGACAAGAGAATTGCTTCAGCCCAAGAGTTTGAGGTTGGTGTGAGCTATGATGCCACGGCACTCTGTCTCAAAAAAAAAAATCCATATGAAATTTAGAAAAACAAGGGCCAAATCTTTTTTTTTTTTTTTTTTGAGACAGAGCCTCAAGCTGTCCCCCTGGGTAGAGGGCCATGGCATCACAGCTCACAGCAACCTGCAACTCCTGGGCTCAAGCAAGTCTCCTGTCTCAGCCTCCCAAGTAGCTGGGACCACAGGCGACTGCCACAATGCCCTGGTTTTTTTTTGGTTGCAGCTGTCATTGTTGTTTGGCGGGCCTGGGCTGGATTCAAACCCGCCACCTCAGATGTATGTGGTTGGCACGTTAGCCACCTGAGCCACAGGCGCTGAGCCTGGCCAAATATTAAGAATATGTCACAATATAGTAGAAAGGGTGCTTTGACAATCTAGTGTAGGTGTTATACACTATTACATACAAAACATACATTTGTACCATGCTTCACAGTTTACAAATTGCTTTCATCTCTATATTCTACGAAATATAAATGGTTTTGGCTCGGCGCCTGTGGCTCAAGTGGCTAAGGCGCCAGCCACGTACACCTAAGGTGGCGGGTTCGAATCCCCAGCCCGGCCCGCCAAACAACAATGATGGCTGCAACCAAAAAATGGCCGGGCGTTGTGGCGGGCGCC
>CAUYQV010049086.1:0-34689 GCA_963574575.1 Galagoides demidoff | reverse complement strand
AGAGTGCCATGGCATCACAGCTCATAGCAACCTCCAACTCCTGGGCTCAAGCGTGTCTCCTGCCTCTGCCTCCCAAGTAGCTGAGACCACAGGCGCCCACCACAACACCTGGCCATTTTTTGGTTGCAGCCGTCATTGTTTGGTGGGCCCGGACTGGGGATTCAAACGCGCCACCTTAGGTGTACGTGGCTGGCACCTTAGCTGATTGAGCCACAGGCGCCGAGCCTGAGTGCTTATTCTTTAACTGGAAAAGTTACCTTAGGAAATGTGGTCAAGAGCAAGAGTATTATATTGGTTTAATGAAGAATGCCCTTGTAAGTAACACATGTTTTTGTTCTTTTGATGAGATTTTGAAGACACTTTAGTTTACCAGTTATCAGCTTGGATTCACATAGCCAGAAAGGTTCTTTCAGCTCTTTCTAATATTTCACAAAGCCTAGTGAAACTCATCCAGCTATCTTTAAAAGGTTGTAGGGAAAAACTAAAATAAATGATTCAGAGGTTGTAGAGCTTTCTCAGGTCACAGTGATTGAGTAATTTTTTCATAATGTTCCTAGGTACAAAGAAATTCCTAACTTCTATTTGTTAAATATCTGTAATCAAACAACTTAATAGTTGTGGTTTATAATGTATCTGAGAGATGTTGCTATGTTTCTCTAGAAAATTTAAAATATCCTATAGTGCTCTAATAAATTTATTGCAGTAATCTGTGATGTCTTGGCACACAGTCTGGGAACCATGAAGCTGATCTAAAGTTTCTAAACAGCATATGTTTTCCAATTTACTAAGACCAGGTTGCTATAATTCCAGCTTTCAGGTCACTGTTGCCATCATTGGAATTCCTGAGAAGAATACTGAACCAGATGTAGCTCTCAGAGCCCAGGTCAGGTGGTTATAGCATTTGCCTTGAACAGGTGAAATGCTGTTTGTGATGGCCAATATTAAGCAACCAAGAGTTCTCTGTTCTAAGGGACTAGATTATTACTTAATCTTGTTAATTAGTAGCCTTCTAGTCCTGATAGCTATTTACGTTATTCCATAGTACAATCATAAACTTTGTTACTAATAAGTCATTTTTACCCTGTATTAACACTGACAAAAAAGTAACAATAATACAAGCAGAACAAATTGGTTATTGCTTAATACACATGCAGCAGTTTATTTGGTAGACAAAAGTCTTTTAAAGAATACGCTAACATATGGGGCAAAGAAAGTTATATTACGGTGAAAAAGTGTTAATAAGTGCTCTAGTCCTTTGGTTCAATGAGGACAGACCTCAGTCTAAACAGTGATACATTCACAAATACAGCTTGGGAGAACTAGTGGAGGCTACCACTGTAGAAAATACCTGATTTCATTAAGTTATGATTTTTATGAAGAGCACTATCAGAGGGTGACATTTTTTTTTTAATCTTCTCTTTAGACTTTGGATTGTGAATTCCTCTACACACAAACCAACTTACACAGTAGTTACTTGAACTTGGGGTCTAGAGGTGGTTTGAAGCAATAACAGCCTTATTATAAAAATGAATTTGAGAGTTGGCTTATTTTTGTGCACTAGATTAAATTATGAAAAAGATAGCTTGTGCTTCCTTTTTCATTTTAGTAACACAGTAATTCTATTTTAAGGAACTAATTACTTTATGGAAGAAAGACCAGGACTTGAAGCAAATTGAAATTTCCCTAAGAAGCTGCATGATTTGACATTCATAATTCTAGATAGAAGATCAACAAGGCAATATAAGGTTTGAATCAAATAGACCTAACACACCTCTATAGAGCACTCTATGCAGCAACAGCAGAATAAATATTTTTCTCAAGTTCACATGGAACATTCTCAAGCATAGACCATATGTTAGTTTATAAAATAAATCTCATTAAATTTTAGAGGATTATAATCATACAAAACATGTTCTCTAGCCATAATGAAATTAGAAATAAACAACAGAAAGAAATTTAGGAAATATGTAAATATGTAGAAATTAAATAACACACTTCTAAAGAAAATAAATGGGTTAAAGAGGAAATTTAAAAAATTAGAAAATACTTTTACATAAATGAGAATGAATACACAGCCTAGTAAAACTTATGGGATCTCGCTAATGCCTACATTTTAAAAAATAAATAACAAATGATTAACCTCATTTTTTACTTTGAGATATTGAAAAACAAAGAGCAAACTAAACCTTGAGTAAGAACAAGGAAGGAAAGAATAAAGATTAGTGTAAAAATAAATAAAATAGAGAATAAAAAAAGAGAGAAAAATTAATGAAATCAAAAATTGGTTCAAGGAAGCCATGTTGTTGAAAACAATTAAGTCTAAGTAAATGAAAGGACATTTCATCCACATGGATCAGAAGAATTAATGTTGGTAAAATGATAATACTCCCCAAATTCATTTGTAGATTTAATGCAATCCCTTTCAATCTCCTACTTGATTTATGCAAAAAATGACAAGTTGATTCTTAAACTCCTTTAAAAATTCAAAAGAAACTAAAACAGCTAACATATTGATAATCTTAAAAAAAAAAAGTTGGAAAACTCATGTTTCCACATTTGAAAACTTAGTCTAAAGCTATAATAATCAAGATAATATGGTCTTATCAGAAGTGTAGATATATAGATCAATGGGCTACAATTAAGAGTCTAGAAATAAATCTTCACATTTATAGTCCATTGAATTTTGACAAGAGTGCCAAAGCAATTAAGTAAGGTGAAATAATAGTTTTTTCAATAAATAACAGTGAAATACTGATATATGATACATGCAATGTGGATAAATGTAGGAATGTTTTATTCAATAAAAGAAGCCAGTCACCGAAGTCCCCGTATCGTATGATTCCATTCATATGAAATGTTCAGAATAGGCAAATCTCTAGAGACTGAATTAGATCAGTGGGTACCTAGGACTGTGAGGATTTGTGAGGGGTTAACTAAAAAGAATACTATTTCTTTTAGAATGACAAAAATGCTCTAAAATTGTGGCAATGTTTGTACAGGTCTATGAGTATGTTAGAAACCATTAAGTGATATCCTTTAACTGAATGAATTATATGTTATTTGAATTATATCTTAATAAAGGTTCTTCAAAAAAGAATCAACAATGCATTAACAGGAGACCATACTTATCAAAGGAAAAATTAGTGAATTGGAAGACAGGCTTGAGGAATCACTCTGAATGCAGCACCAAATGATCAAGAGATGTGAGGTGTGAGAAGCTCTGTCATGTGTCTAGTGGACTTCCAGAAAGAAAGACCACAAGAAATGGGTGGAAATAAGATATTAGAGGGGATCGTGGTGAGGTATTTTTCTATATTTTAAGAAAGATCAAAATCCTCAGACAGAAGAATCTTATGTTGAAATTACATAATAGACAAAAAGAAAACTTTAAGTACGGAGAGGAAAATCATGTTTCTTGTAAAGTAATATTTATAATGACAAAACAATTTTGTTCAGTGACAACTGGATGCCCCCAAACAGTAAAACAATTTTAAAGTGCCAAGGAAAAACAAACTTTTTCCTAAAACTCCACATCTATGTAACTTACCACTGAAGAAGTAAAATAAAGGGATCTCAAACATTGAAAAAGTTTGATTATGGGCGGTGCCTGTGGCTCAGTGAGTAGGGCGCCAGCCCCATAAACCGAAGGTGGCGGGTTCAAACCCAGCCCTGGCCAAACTGCAATTAAAAAAAAAAAAAAAGAAATAGCTGGGTACAGTGGCAGGCGCCTGGAGTCCCAGCTACTCGGGAGACTGAGGCAAGAGAATCACCTCAGCCCAAGAGCTGGAGGTTGCTGTGAGCTGTGACGCAATGGCACTTTACCAAGGGTGACAAAGTGAGACTGTCTCTTTAAAAAAAAGAAAAAAAAGTTCCTTATAGAGAAAGATTGATTATTCATAGATCTTTGCTTTATGAATGATTGGCTGATGTAATTCAGCAGGAAAAAAACATGTCTGGAAGAAAGCCATAGATTTAAGAAGCAATGGTAAGCAAAGAAATTGTAAGCATGTTGAGTAGCATAGCAATGCCACTGAGCGCTGTCTGGTCACCCTGAATTTCACGTCAAAGTATCAAACAATGTCATCAAACTTGATGTTGAACAGATTTGAGTCTTTAGCCTCTACTGAGAATCTTTTTTTCTGGCTTAAAAAGATTGACTTTTATGGGGAGGGGGTGGGAAAGGGGAGGAGAGAAGGGCGGTTGGGTGGTGGGAGGGTGACCGGAAAGATCACCTATATATCTGTCTAACAGGGATACAAGTGAACTTTTCTAGAACTAGAATATAAATGTTTTGATACAGTGACTAAGCAAATGACATGAAATTTATGTTAACCAGCTTGATGAAAGTATTTCAAATTGTATATGAAAACAGTACAATGTACCCCATGTTTGCATTAATGTATACAGCTATCAATTAATTAAAAAAAAAAAAAGAAGTTCTGGGGGCCCAGACTTGCAACTCATTTCTAAAGGAGCTGAAGGTAGGAGATGAAGGCAGTCATGGGAACTGAGCCCTCAGCCTGTGCGATCCGATGCTCTTGAAGGTGTCAGGATTGAATCAGAGGACACTTCAGCTAATGTCTGCTTGCTCGCCAGTGGAGAGAAATTGCCACGTATTTTGGAAGAAAAGTCTTCCGTTCAATTACTGTGGTGGTTGTTGCTGAGTGAGAGAATAGGAAAAAACACTGAATCTGTGTGGTTTTTTTTCATGCTGTCATAGCAAAGACCGTCAGGATCTCTGAACAGCAGAAAGGAGAGATTTACTGCAGGTCTCCAGCATGAACGGAAGTTGCTTTCTCTTCAAAGAAGGGGAGGGTAGGTTGGGCTTCATGCCTTGCAGTCATACATATTCAGCAGAGTTTAGGGAAAGCAACACATATGTATGAGACCCTCTCAACTTTGGGAGGGGGTCTTAGCTAAGAAGTTAGGCAGAATTCAGTAGTCTGTGGCAAAAGGTGAGCTGGAGAACACCAAGATAGTCTGTTTCTATCCTCTACAAGCTGGCTGGAACTGGCTTAAGGTCTGCAGTGGTCTGTGTTGTAAATCAGCCTGATAGTTCCTATTGTTGGGGTGTTTAGCAATGGTGTGATTTTTATTGTGGCTATAGGAATTTAGTAATTTGCCATGCCAGCCATGCCCTAAAGGCTCAACCCATAGGTAACTTTGTTTCCTTGACTTAGGATCCATCTTAGCTGATAAAAGGGTGTATATTTTGGTATTTCAGATCGCAATGCAAACAAAAAGCACAATTGGAAATTGCATAAATGTCAATCAGTGGTCAATTCATTAAAAAAAAATGGCTCTTTCATATGACTGAGTAACTTATGGTGCTTTGTAAAAAAGGTAGATCCATATATGCTGAAGTGGAGAGATCACCAAGCTATTTTATTGAATGAAAAGGTGCAGTGCAGAAGAGAGCTTCTGAAATTCTGCTTTGTTCTGTTTTTTGGACCAGGTGCTGCCTGTTACATCTGACCATACAGCCTATAAAAATTCAAGGGGTTATAAACTTAAAATACATGGATTTTTTTCTATGTGCACAGGAGACCATAATATATATATTAAGTTGCTATGCAGAATATTACCTATAATAACAATTGCAATTTTAAATAGTGAATACTTATATTAAATTCTCTGATATTTGTGCAAATTCTAGAACAATAGACAAGACATACACAATGATTAACTCTGGAATTAAGAAGCCTGTTAATTCTCTATTTTTGGTACTTTCTGATTTGGGTCTTATTTATAAACAAAAGAAAAGTAGTTGAAATTATTTCAAATATTGATACACACCATACATTCCCGGAGAAGGTGAAATAGCACCTCTGTCTTCATCACTCAAAGTCAGCTGTCCAGCCCAATGGTGGTGGTTTCTCCATGCCGGATTCATGCTCTCAGCGTCTAGAAGTCATCCTGCCGTATGTGAGGTGCATTTCTCCTGGCCTACCAGACCCTGTCTCCACATCTCTCAAGGTCTCCATTCTAAACCGAAGTGGGTGAGCATCTGTTACACAGCTGCTCCTTCCAAATTGAGATAGGGCCGCGTTGCAAGCAAGAGGCCAGGACAAGAATCATTCTGAGTAGAAAATGGCTTGGCAGGGTCCGATGCCCTGGGACCCATCTGAAAGGAAAGATCATTAATATTAATCTAACTGTGATCAGGGTGGGAGGAAGTGAAGCTGTGTTTTCTGAAGGAAATGGCTTGAGCTAAGGGCTGGTTTTATTTGACAGAGACAATGAGAAATCACTTGCTGGTGCTAAATGGATACATGATTGTCTGTAATTGATACATGATTTTTTTTAGCTGCCTTCTCTGTTCTGGGCAGAGGAGCCATAAAGAATCGTAAGGAAGTCTGGTCACGGAGCCTCACAATTCCAAAGGGTATGCCCAAGTAGGGCGTTGGGATTCTCAGCCTGGGGTTGAGAAATTATAGGGGTACACAGAACTGTTTAAGAATTTTTAAGTACCCCTAATATCATGTCAGCTAAATATCAATAGTTCAATTGACTATAGGCTCGTGGTTAAAAGCAAAAGATTTGGATTCAGGCTACCATGCACGGAAGTCCTGATTTCAACCCTAACTGCCTTTGCAACCATAAGCCAGCCTGTGAACTACAGTGTCCTCATCAGTAGCAGGGCATAACAATTGTATAGCTCTGATAAAGTTATTTTTAGTGATTGTTAACAATGGTACATCACATCTGCAAAGTGTTGATCATATGCCTTCGTTACCTATGAGGAAGGTTCAATTATAAACAATTTGTATGACAGAAATTAAAACTACAAAGCTATGGTGAAGAGGCAACAGAAATGAAATTGAGACATAAGGCTGTGTGACCCTGACCCCTGTGAACTTTGGAATCCACTTTGTGCTGGGACAGTATAGTTTAGTACTATCAAAATGACTATGTTCTGGAGAGATATCTTGAAAATAAATGAGCTTAATACAAGCTTCCATCATTCTCTCAAAACTATGAAATTAACTCCTTTTTGTAACATCCACTCAGGATCCCTAGTGACTCAAAACATTAATAGAATTTTCCAAGGTCCAAATGCATTAAGACTGGCCTTCAGCTTATGCCCACGTTATTATGGTGTTACCTAGTTAGTCACTAGTGACAGTGTGGTTCACTGGTGAGGCTGGATCGTGGTACTCAATGGTTCCCCTGCTGGACAGCAGTATCATGTTTGCTTTAAAAATGCAAACATAGCCTCACATCTCTGAACTCCTGGGTAAGAATCTTTGAAAGTTTTAATAAGCTCTCTAGGTGATTTTTATGTATGGTAAAGTCTTTGAGAAACACTGTGCCTAGACCAAGACGTTCGGGGAAATCGTTATTACTGTAGCCGTAGAGTGGGAAGGAAGAGCGGTGAGACCTGGATGCATATTATTAAGGAAGAGTCTTTTCTCTTTACTAATAGATCTATCCATTCTACCCAATTCTTTTTTCCCTAATACTCTCAGCCTTAAATTGTTTTCCTCTTTTTCCTTTTCACGCTGATGGAGAGAGTATAGGCAGGGTGAATGGGCAAAAAAAGGGGGAATTCCAGTTAATTGCTTTCTAACATCAGGTAAAATGGGCTCATTTCTCTTCCCTTCCCCTCCCCACCTTTCCCTGCCCTCCCCTCCCTTTTTTCCCTTCCATAGAGACAAGCATGCATCCTGGCTGTTTCATCAGGTGGCCTAGAAACAAGCTTGTTTTTCCTTTCCTCTCCTCACCTCTCCTTTCCTGGCCTCTCCCCATCTCACCCTGTCTCCCCCCCACCATACACCTTTTTCCCTTCTTGCTGGAAAAATCCCATAGAGACAAACTTGTCCTGGCTAATGGTCAGGAATCTGGATTCTCATTGCATTCTTTTCTTCCCTTTCTCCATTCCTCTACCATCCCGGACCCATTCCTTTCCTCTCCCCACTTTTCTTTCTGAATCCCATTATGTCCCATCAATCTGTTTGGGGATTTAACCCTGAATAAGGTAGAAGAGGGACCTATCTTATAGGAGAATGCAGGCTAGAGAGGAAACAATGAGAAATCGGCGAACAAATGCAATGTAGTGCGTTTACTGGATCGACTGGGATATCTCTTTACAGAAGCCAGGATGAGACTTGATAAGGCAAGAATTTTTGAGTGGGGTGAGGACAGGGGGAGCATGGCCAAAGAAGCTTAAAGATAAAGAGGGGCACCAATTAGAGAATTTTAGCAAAGTCTCTTGGCTGGGGCAGAGAGAAAAGGGAGAGAGTTTTGGTAGCTTTATCCCAGACATGGGAAACTCGGAAAGATTGGAAAGGACAAGTCCTTAGACAATCAAGTAAATGGTCACTCCTCCAGAGGCAGATACACTGGAGACACACTCCCCCCTCCACCTCACAGTAGGATTTATGAAGAGGATTCCATCAGAAGGTTTCGGGTCTGTGGTATAAGTCAAGCAAAGAAGTGCACCTGTAAGAAAACTCCAATTTCTCATAGTGCCATTTCACAAGTGGTCCTTTCCCAAGCATTGGTGGTTCACAGGACAGTATTGCTAGTTACAGATGTGATCTTGGAAGCATTAAATGAAAAACTTCAGACAAATTAAATTTAACAAAGTGTAATTGAGCGAGGAACTATGTCATTCAGGAACGGAGCAGTTTCTAGAACCAGAATAGGTTCAGCAGGACACCAGGTGCTGCCACATGCTCAGATAACATTTATAGGCACAAGAAGGAAAGTGACCCATTGAACATGGACGTGAGATACAGAAACAGCTCAGCTTTGCCTTACTGGAACATGTTTTCTGGACAGTTGATCACCTGTGATGAGGTGAAGCTTGGTTGCTATGATTGACCAAGACTTGGCCGCTTGTTACAAGAGTAGGTTTTGTTTACATTCCCACCTGGGTTCCAGTTCACCAGCTAGGAGAAAACTTGTAGATAGAACTTAATATAGGTAAGGAGGAAGCTTTAGGTTACATTTAATTTAATCGGAGTTAGCCAGAGAGAGCTGCATGGCTTCAAATTCCCATGCTACCTCTTATTTCTTATGTGTTTTTGGTTAAGGTCTTTAATGTTTTCTAACCTTCCATTTCCTTATCTGTATAATGCACATAATAAAACCTACCTCCAAGAATATTGCAAAAATTAAAATAAGATAACGTATTCTTGGCACAGGGCCTGGGTACATAGCAAGACCTCAAGGGTTCTAATTAAAACACTCCCTGTCCTTTTATTCATTCCATCGATCAGCAAGCCGTTACTTTCTCCCTACTCTATAAAAGAGTAAAATGATCTTTCCTCTTCACTCTTAGGGACATTGGGTAGGAGACATGTAATTTGAAAGTATGTAGATACAACCCCAATAAGTACGTGATAAAGGGACATGGCGGGGACAAGTGGGGGAACTTAAAGATGAAAAAGGCAAATTCTGGCTGGAAACAATGATTTTATAGCAAAGTCATCACTTCTGTGAGCCTTGAAGATTGTGCTGAGGGGGAGAGGAGGCTGCTACATGATGTTTTTGTCAACCCTTATAATTTATTGATTATGTACGTGGTACCAGGCGCTATACATGGAGCAACTCATGTACTCCAGAAAAACCCTAGGAGGCAGGTAGCAAGACACAAACATAGAGATGTCAAGTAACTTCTTAAGGTTATAGAAATTTAAAGCAATGAGACCATGGCTTGATTCTAGGGCGCAGTTAAGGCTGGATTTTAACCACTGGATTCATATTTATATTGTAATTAATTAGTTTTACCACCATTTTGCTCCAAATTAATTATCCAATGTAAATAGATGGATGTTGTTGAAAGATAAAGTGTTTTAAAGGGTAATTTGGAGAAATCGCCACAGGAAGGGGGATTAAAGAAATCTGGGGAGGTGCATGGATGATGAAAAATGATTCCTGAGAGAAAACATTTCAAAGTCACAATAATTCCATATGGTAGGAAGAAATCCCCTGCTGCCCTTATTTCATTGCCTCGCATTTTTTATGAAGTAAAATATATTCCGCTCACACAAACCACTTCAACATCTTTTGTTTTTAATCTTTCCGACATAGGAGAACAAATTTAACAATGAGATTCTGTTTCTGTTCTGTACATGTGGAATAATTAAATTTGCATCCCACTTTAGCGTTGGTTCTGCTATTTGAAGGGAAATATATCAATTGGACACATGCCCCATGAATTCTGTTCTGCAAATAAGGCATTTGGAGAAGGGGCTGGGGGAGAGAAGCAGCAACATCTTTTCCCAAGTAATAATCACAGCAAAATCTTCGTTTCACGACAGCTTGTTTGCGGCTGGATTAATTTCCATTTGAGAGGGGTAAAGAGGACAAGAGACTGAAGGAAGGGTGTAATTGTAGAAACTCTCAGTGGGTTTTGAAAGGAAATATTTTGCAAGAGAGCTCAACTGGCAGGTTATCTGTAAAGGATCTTGGACAGGTAGCATCAGGGATCCCTTTTAGTCTCCAGATTATTCCAAGGTCTTAGTAAGTATCCTCTTTTATATAGATCCCAGGGAACTGGGCTTGATTCATGGAAGATATAAATGTTGCAGGAGATAATTCATGTATGTGTTAGGAAGGGAGGAGTTGTATTTAAACCTCAATCCTGCTACTTTGCCTTCTATGAGATCTTGAGCAAGTTTCTTGCCACCTTTGAGATGCTTTCATCCTCTGAAAAAAAGAATGGAATGGTTATTGCTGTTTCACATTGAAAATACAAAGGGAAAGTGTAGGATAACAAACTTTCTCTTTCTTTTCAATACCACTCCAACATTTCTATTTCATGAGGACATTACTTTTTTATTTAAATATATTTTACTTCTAGGATTAGGAGAGTTGGGGGAGAAACTGTCAGAGCACAGATTAGGCTAATTTCACTAGAAACTATTGAAAAACAAAACAAACAAATATTTCACCTGGTGATTGCCTCTATACATATATTCTTACTCACCTTAGCAATCTATCTTTATCCTGGTTCTTTCTCTATTGCTACAAGAGGTTGAGTCATTATTTTCTGTATTTCCCTCCCTCCCTCCCTCACTACCTTCCTTCCTTCCTTCCTTCCTTCCTTCCTTCCTTCCTTCCTTCCTCCCTCCCTTCCTCCCTCCCTCCCACTCTCTTTCTCTCTCTCTCCCTTTCTTCTGTTCCCTTCCCTTCCCTTCCCTTCCCTTCCCTTCCCTTCCTTGCCTTCCTGACAGAGTCTCATTTTGTCACCCTTGGTAGAGTGCTGTGGTGTCATAGCTCACAGCAAACTCAAACTCTTGGGCTCAAGTGATTCTCTTGCCTCAGTCTCCTGAGTAACTGATTCTACAGTCACAGTGCCCAGCTAAGTATACTTTTTTGAAAACTAATTTTATTTCCCACCAGCCTGTAACCCATATGAAGGCAGGGGCTTATCTGAGGAGTTAATTGTTGTATCACTATTCCCTAGCTCTGAACCTGAAAGCATATATAGTGATAATGGCTCTCTCCTAGATCAAATATGAATCAGGACCCTCTGAGTCCTTTTTTGGACTAGGTTCCAACCTTGGGAGTTATCTTTGGCTCTTAGTTTTTTCCAGTTTTAGCAAGAATCTTACTGAATCAGATACAAAAATTTCCCCAACCTTGGTATCTGATCAAATTCCTCATTGCACACCCCAGTGAAGCAGAAGATTAGGATAGAGAATACAGGTGGTGTGGAAAGAACTCAAATGTTGTGAAACAGTAGAAAAAAAATTAGGATTATAAATTAATGAGGGTAAAAGCTATGATCAAGCTGAGATTGTACCCATTACAGATACACATTCCTTGGTCCTGATTGGAGAAAGTCAGATGGGAGATGTCTGCACAAGTAGGGGACAAGAGTGTTCTCAAAGGACTCTGATTTCATTATAGCATCATTACCATAAATTACCACTACAGCTTGCCCCTCCCCCAACCCCCAGGGGGCATTGGAAGCCACTGTCACCTCTAGGTCTGAACAAATTGAGTAAAAAACTCCCTTACCTGATGGATGGGAGGAGATACCATTCTCATTGGCCAGGGGGACAGCAATCCAAGAATGAGGAAGTCAAAAGAAGGAAAATGAAGAGCCTCCAGGGCCACTGCTTGCTGGACCTGTGCCTGGTCCCACACCCGACTGGACTGTGTACTCTTACTAATCTTTCTTGATGCTCCCAGACTTCTCTCACTTTCCTTTAGTGCTTTGGTGTTTGGGTTCCATCTTTTGCCTCTGAGAACGAGAACCAAGGACAATCAGTGGCTGATAGCACTGGCACCCTAGATATCTCATCCCTCTGACCTGCCTTCAGCAAAGTTCTCTCCTTAACCTCTTATTACTCTGTCCACTATTGATTACTTACCCTGATCTTTGGCTTTAAATCTCAATTTGTTCTTTTTCTGTTTGAAGTAACCTGTCTCCTCTATACAACCACTATTTCAGTGGTCCCTCTTTAAAAAAGTCTTCCTATAGGAATGATGATAAAAATGATGACTGAATTTTCATCAGCGATAT
Source organism: Galagoides demidoff (assembly GCA_963574575.1). Taxonomy (NCBI): domain Eukaryota; kingdom Metazoa; phylum Chordata; class Mammalia; order Primates; family Galagidae; genus Galagoides; species Galagoides demidoff. The sequence continues at coordinate 22,208 of CAUYQV010049086.1, read as the reverse complement.
GCGGTTAAATGAAATAAAAACTGCTGAAAAAATGGTTAACCCAAAATTCTACATCCAACAACAACAACAAAAGTTGTAAAACTTTAACAAAAAGGTTGATATTTTTAGGAAAATAAAGGCTTAGAGAATTAATAAACAGCAGTCATAAAATTTCTTATGTTATCTAAGAGCTGGGTAAAGAAAGATTTGTTATGGTCACTCAGAAAATCACCAGATGAGTTTGTTTGATTTATTTTTAAGTCAATATCTTCAGTTATTAGTAAAATTTTTGGTCCAATTAATGCCCAAGCAGTTTCTTCTCTATGTTTTCTAATCTTAAAAGTGAAATTTATTTAAACAAAACAGGAGGTACACTCATGAAATAGAAATGTATAAGTAAGATTGAAAGAAGAGAGATATTTTTGAAAAATTTTTCAGATTGAAGGGAGTTGAAAGCAGATTGAACCTTGGATATGAAGAGAGAAATACCAGATACCAGAAGTAATAAATAGTATATATATAAAAGTTTGTGGAAAATGGAATATAAACTACTATAAGTAGTGCACAAATAAGATGACCTTTTCCCCTCCAAAATCGATGTGTTTGGTCTGCCACTGCAAGTTTCATCTTCAACATCCTCTCCTCCCTTCCAGAACGAGTTATTCATTTGTAAACTGCTGGTTTCTTTGGGGCATTTTCCCCAGAACTTTTCTTAAAACCTCAATAATTTCACCATTCTTCTATCCAAGCTCTATCATGAATGAATGTATTTGTGAATTATTTTATTTTATTATTTTTCCTATGGTCTTTCTTTATTTCTTTCCTAGAGACAGAGTCTCACTTTGTTGCCCTCGGTAGAGTGTCATGGTGTCACAGCTCATAGCAACCTCTAGCTCTTGGGCTTAGGCAATTCTCTTGCCTCAGGCTCCTGAGTAGCTGGGACTACAGGAACCTGCCACAATGCCCAGCTATATTTTGTTGTTGTTGTTTTTGTTGCAGTTTGGCTGGGGCCAGGTTCGAACCTGCCACCCTTGGTATATGGGGCCAGTGCCCTACTCACTGAGCCGCAGGTGCTGCTCTCTCTTTATGGTCTTTCAAATCCAGAGTTTTTGACAGAACACAATAAAGGAAAGAGGGAAATAATGAAAGATCTTCATTTGGGTTTGACTGGGATGGAGTGAGAATTCTTATTGGGTCATTCAAACACAAATTTGAACCTGTCCCTCCTAATCCAAAATTTTGGAGGTAAGAATTATTTTTTGAGTGAAAAATAAGTTGAATTTGCTGAATAGCAGCTTTAATACATTAGGAACTAAGCTAAGTCAGTAAAATAAAAAAATAAATATAATAATATTTTGCACAGTTGAAAATAATATTTAATTTTTTAAAAAATTTATTTGTAAATAAATAATCTCAAGTCTTTCATTGTCCTTCCTTTGCCTTCTGTCTTCTGACTGTGGTGTCAATAAGGAGTTGGAGAGAATCATGACTGGAAGGAGAGACCAGTCAGAGACAGTACTGCCAAGGACCATAGCTTGGGGATCTGTGATAACATTCTTCACTAAGATGGGACCAGAGCACATGAAGAGAAGATAAATTTGGCATATACAGAGTGGACATGAAGTTCATGGCAATTGAAAATAGTTTTAACATGGTAAATTGTGCACTAACTTTTTGTCCACCCTGTATATGTAGTTGTATTGTTTTGTTGAGACAGTGTTTTGCTCTGTTACCTTGGGTAGATTGCAGTGGCATCATCATAATTCATAGCAACCTCAAACTCTTGGGCTCAAGGGATCCCTAGCTGAGACTAGAGGCACCCACAGTAATGCCTAGCTAGTTTTTCTATTTTTAATAGAGACAGGCTCTTGCTCTTGCTCAGGCTGGTCTGGAACTCCTGAGCTCAAGCAATCTACCTACCTCAGCCTCCTTGAGTGCTGGGATTACGAAAATGAGCTGCCTGCCCAGCCTGTATTTTTTTTTTTTTTTGAAGTAAAACTGCAATAATCTAAAGAGCTTTTGGAGGTGGAGAATGGGGAAAAGGAATAGATCAAAATTTACTTCTAGGTATTGACCTAAGATAGCAAGTAGATATTGGTACCTTTTAATGAAATTTGGAATAGTGGGAGAAGAAAATGTCTTTTTAGGGTTTGGGATGAAATAGGCGCATCATTGGGTCATTTTATTCTTTTTGGAAATACTGGTTGTGATGCCTGTCACACCAAGGAGGGAATTTCTAGTTAGCAGTTGCATTGTGAATCTGTATTTCAAAGGTGGGGTCTGGGCTGGAGGTGAAGGGGGGTTTCTTTAGCACGAGGATGACATTGAAAACCATGGGATTTGATGAATCTGTTTCTTAAGAAGTCTTCTCCTCTTTCATTTTGAATGTAGACCAGTATCCACCAAGACCAAATGAGTGTTCAACTGCCAAAAGTGAACTCAAATTCCTCTGGTCCTTAAAAATAATATTCATCCTAAATATGTATCCAAGAAAATATATTAGAAGAAGTTAAGGATTGGGAAGTAATACTTCAGTAACTCAAATTTAGAAATGATTTTTTTTTTACAATCTCTCACAAGGAACACAAAACTCTTCTATCACAAAAGATGTGGAGATTTCTCCTTGTCATTGACTAAGCAATCAGTTCCATAGCAAACATCAGCTGGGTGTCCACCAATTTAATTTTGATTGTGTCTACCTGGAGATAGCAGCAGATTCCACAGGTTGAGGGATCAGTCTCATAAGACTGAGCCCTCTTCATGTATCAGTTGAAAGTCCAGGACTCTGGAACTTCAGGCTGGAAGTTGAGCTCAGGAGTTCCAGACCAGCCTGAACAAGAGTGAGCTGGAAGGACCAGCTTCAAGTTGGGGTTCCTCTGACAGGAAATGGGGAAAAAGACCAAATATGTATTTCACAATATTACAAATAGCTTAACAGTTTATGAACTACACTTACAGAATCATAGAATTTCAGGGTTATACAGGATCTTCTATAGTTTTATAAGAAATGCTTAACTCTTTGAAAAATAATTCCCTACAACATCTCTGGGAAGTTATCAAAAAGTCAATGCTTACATATTTCCTGTGATTGAGAAGCAATTACCTTGTGATACAGTTTAATTGCACTTACTTTTACTTGTTTGTGTCATAAAGAAATATAGTATTTTTTTCATAATATTTCTGTAGCTATTTGAAGATAATAAATATTATTATTTATATTTTCTTTTTTCTGCCAGCATTCATGTACATAGATAGTTTTCTAAAATATCTTTTCTCACATTGTGATTATTTGAATACCTTTCATTTCCTCCTCATTACTCTAAATGAGTAACAATTTTTGGACATATCCCTCATAGAATTTGTGTTTTAAGATGCACTACAGTGATGCTAAAATATACATTTTTGATGGTCAATAGAAAAGATTTTGGTTGAAAGATACTCTTGAAATTATTATATACTACCAAGAGGAAACTGAAGATCACATACACAAATGTTTCTAGAGTCTCTTAGAACAATTTCAGGTGGAAGGGACAGTTCATTCCTCCTCTGTGGAGACCATTTTTGCCATGCATCTCATGTTTTGGGCTCAGCTTGTGGAGTCAGAGACTTTCAGCCACATACAATCTTCCTTCTCCCCATGAAAAGGAGGAGATGATAATCTAATAAACGACATTTTATAAGTGGGAAAAGACAATAGTAACAATTAAGGTTTATAAATAAAAACTGCCTGATCCTTTTTTCCTTTTCTCTCTCCATATACTAAGCAACCCAGCTAGGGTTTGCAAGACTGACTTCCTGCATTCTGTGTTTGCCTTTGAATGGATCAGCAGGGCAGACCTGTGTACCTCTCACCCATGCTGTTTTGGTAAAGAACTCTGTGCCAACCCTTCAAAATGTCCTTGGCTTATTCTCCTTTTGAAGGTATATCTGAATGCATGGGTTTCAATATAGAGATTTAAAATGGAGAAGTGATCAGAGGTCTGGGGAGCCAGGGCTCCCAGTTCCCTGTCCTAGTTGACCTGGTTTGATTATTCAGCTGAGCTAGAAAGTTTAACTGAGGCACAGTGGTCAATGAAAGCAAAAACGAATGGAAACTGAAAAGAGCACTGGAGTCAGGCAGTGTGAACAGGAAGTGAAAGTAACTTACACACGTTTCAGGGTAACAAGAGAAATTTTATTTAGAGAGACCAAAGAGAAAGTTTAGAGCACTTCCAAACAGTTGGAAGTGGGTCCTTCTGATAAAGGAGCAGAAGGGGAAAACAAAAGCCTGCTGGGGTTGAAATTGACTGCAAGTCTTTCTTTGTCCCCACACTCCTCCAAGCACTACTATCCTTTTCTATTGGTCATAGATTATCTTTTTCTATTGGCCATTGGTTACTGAGGTTTCTTTATACCCGCATTCTGTGGGCCCTCCACACTTCCTGGGTTAACAGGCCAGGTTTTCCTCTCAACCACCTGGATACCCCTTTCTTAGTTTCCTTTTTCAACGTGCCCTGGTTAACTTCATTTCTAAGCCATACAACTTTACTCTCCATATTCCAGAGCCGTACAAAAAAAAAAAAAGAGAGAGAGAGAGAGAGAGATCCAGACATTCTCTCAGTGATTTTTATTTTTATTTATGTATTTATTTATTTATAGATAGAATCTTATTCGTTGCCCTGGGTAGAGTACCTTAGCATCATAGCTCACAGCAACTTTAAACTCTTGGGCTCAAGTAATCCCCTTGCCTCAGCCTCCCAAATAGCTGGGACTACAGGCACTGGTCAAAATACCTTGCTAGTTTTTCTATTTTTAGTAGAGATAGGGTCTCTCTCTTAATCCAGCTGGTCTCCGACTCCTGAGCTCAAGCAATCCACCCTCCTGAGCTTGTCAGAGTGCTAGGATTACAGGCAAGAAAATTAACTAAATAGGATGAAAATAATTTTGAAACAGGTGTTTTTCCTCCTATTTAGTTAATTTTCCTTTAATATCTATGGCATTGGTCAAACTGCCAAAAGGCAGACTACTGAGCAGGATGACAATTTTTTCAACAAGCATAAAATGTTATTTTCCATCACATACAATTGAACCTCATTGACATAACTTTCTGATTTATACAAATTCATACTGATTTCCTTTCTCTGTCTCCTCCATCACTTATAGCCCATAACTGTAGGCCTAAGTGCTAAATTATTTTCTGCCTCAACCGTGACAATAATTGTTTTATGCCTCCTAATTAAAGTATAGCATTTTCGAAGATGGAACTAGTTATTATACTTGAATCCTTGTTTTTTATTTTATTTTATTTATGTTCATAGTTTCTGAGTGAGTGAACATGAAACTAACAACCACTAGAAGGTCCACAGAGCCTTTCTGATAATGTAAAAAAAAATCATCATTTGATATTAAATTCATGAATTTCCCTGATAACGCAGCTCTTCCTTTTTCAATGTAAATAGCCATTTGCCATAAAGTCATATACTGGTAAATGGAAGGCATCAATAAAACGTCTGGGGTGTGTGAGGAGTTTGGAGGTAAACTACATTAGACTTAAAAGACAGGCTTTGTATATTTAATTTGAAAAATTACTCTGCCTCAAACAATTTGAAGAGGGTCATTATTTCCTTGTTTTAATGCAAAGGCTGCCTCTTCTCCCGCCCTTGCCCTCCCCCCCACCTCATGTGCTTCCTCCTCTCTAGACTGCCCTGTTCTGCTCCCACGGTTTGCTTTGCTTTAGATGCCGACATTACATGACATAAAGATGCATGCAAAATATTTCTAGTTCACAAAATACAATCCATCAACACTTCTTATGTATTGCACCGAAATGAATCCTTTTTAGCTAGGGAAGTAGATACATCAATTTAAGTGGAAGATTTTTGACAGTTTAATTCAAATTAAGTCCACTTTGTTCAATTAGAGGGTATCTGAGAAGAGCTGTAGGAGGATGTGAGGGGGCTAAGGATGTCTTATTAGAGGAAAACAAATGCACTTCTCCACATTAAACATATCTGTGGAGATTTTAGTTGAAAAAAAGCGACATTGTAAATGTTACTAATTTATGTTTCCTCCACAAACGGTGAATTACTCACTTCATTTCATATTGCTCTTTCTTTCCTCTTGGCTAGAACCTGACAGCGTTGAGAAATTACCAGGAGGAGGAGTGGGCATGGATTCTTTTCCAACTTTGAGTTGGCTACACTATCTTGGCTGTGATTCATTTAATAAAGTTTTTGCTAAAAGGTTTGATCAATGCATAATAACAATGACATTTTCAGGACTTAGACTTTGGGAATTGAGATGAGAGAGCCTGTATTGTACCACATTTCTGAGCATCTAAATGTTTTAGATTTTGAAGTTCAACTATCTCGATACACAGTGCTCAAATAATTGTTAAAGTCTGACATTTGAAGATGAATCTAACATACTTCAAATCTCTACTACAAAACTCTAAGGCGGCAATCAGAAGTCTTAATCCTTACAAAACCTTAGAAAATAGAGGAAATGAGTGAAAAAGACTGTAATAGGGCAATAGGGAGTTGGGAGTGCTACATGTAATTAGAAGGAGGAATAAAAAAGGGACTTAGCTCTTGATCATTGTTGTTATCAGGTAAAGGCAGGTTTAGTTTTACTGTTTTTTTTCCCCAGTAATTTTGTGTATTACACATATGTATATGGCGTGTATATACATATACATATATGTATATATAGACATACACACATATATGTTTATATCTGAAATATTATATTCTATCTCTGTATGCATGTGTGAAATCTTCCAATTTTTAAATGTTGGTGACACAATATAAAAAGTATCTGGGGTTGAATTTCATCCATGTACCTCAATGTGTGCTTTTGTTCCTAGAATATTGCATAGAGTGAGCAAATACATACTCTACTTGATACTCCTTCCCTGTCTTATGCCTGTGGGAGACTGATCATTGATGAAGACATTGTCTTCCATAGAGCCTAGAGATGAACTTAGAACTCCTTCTGACAGGCACCACACGGAGACATTATCACCTATTCAGACGTGGTGTAAAAGACAAATGCATCTATAATCCTAGACATCGAAGGATGAGATCACAGTCAAAGGTTTTAGACATACATGACAGACAATTTTAAAACTTGATGGGGAACTGGGTCAGACACTAAATTGCAGTAATTATAGCTCATTATTTCATTGTCCTGTTCAACTTTTAAATTTTCCTCAAATATCTTTTCTAATTAGAGTCACTACAATCCTTATGAGATGGGATGGAATGTGTCTGTGTTCAAAAGGAGAACACAAAGGTTCAAAGAAGTTACGTGAGTTGCCAAAGATCACACATCCAGCAATTAGAGGTATAAAATTATTATCACAGGCAGCTGGGGATCTTGATATCAACAACAAAAAATCACAGGAACAATAGAGGGGAAAAAATTAAGCTTCTAGTATTACTGCCAATAAAAAGTAAAAGAAAAAGAGCAACAACAACAAAAACAGCAAAAAGTTCCACTGAGGGTTTAATTTATTTACATCCCCTAATAACCAAGTGCAGCTGGAGACACAAATGGCTCGACTTACAAAGCAATCCCACACCACTGGATTCCTTATACTTCACGAGGGCCTTTCTCATATTTCTTCTCTTAGCATTAAGGAGAGTTGGATGTGAGGAGAGTTAGAAGGGAGAAAACGAGAAAGAAAGAGGGAGGGATTGATTCAGATCAAGGATAGTCCAAGAAAGCGCTTCTGTTTTTAACTGGGAAGGCCATAGGTGCCTTGTTCTTTCTCCCCTTTATCTCCCGCCTGTGCCATTACATTGCTTGCCCACCATCACAACTATTCTCATGTTTTCTTATAGGACTGTAAAAACAATTAGCTTATTTTTTCCCTACATTAAAGGAGGAGAATTTTCTGATGGGGGCATAACAGCCATTGGTCCTTCTACCAAAAAAGCTGTTTGTGATCCCTGTCAGCATTCCTCATTACAATATTGCTGTCATGATGATGGTGTGATGATGATCATGAGGAGGAGGGCTATGATTAATGATCATGTTAATGATTCCTCCCATTCGTGGATTTTTAATAAACTATAGCATGCTTTCCAATACTGCTTTACATTGGAGTTTTACAAAAACCCACTTAGGTAAACAGAGCAGGTAGTGTGAGAGGTAGAAAGATCGATGCTTGCAATTTTCACCAATTAAATGTCAAAATCAAATCAAATAAAAGCAATAGCGAAGGCTAACATTTGCAATGCCAGAACAAAAGGAGGGGGGGCCATAAGACAAATACCGGCAGACACAGTAGAATCCTACAAAGATTTATTAGCCGTTAGAATCCCGCACACACACTCACTTTGGTTTAGTTCAGCACGTTTGGCTCTCAGAGTAAGTTCTTTTACAAACCTTATGGGTTTTAAACCATTCTTATGGTTAACAGATGGGATTAAATTAGGACTAGCCCATTGTTCATCCTGACTTTTAAAGAATAAGGTATTATTTGTGTGCAGGTAAGATGTGAAAAAAATTAAAAATATTTTTTTCTAAACACAAAGTTGGTAACATTAGAAATGTACTTATATGCATGGTGAGATTCTTCAATTGTATTATAGTCCTGAATTTTCAACGTATTAGGAAAAATGAAATTTATCTCAGTTCTCTGATTAGTGTTTACAAGCATAGTTTTGCAGATGAGAATACGGTTTTTGTTGCCTTCAGCATTCTATTCCTTCCAAGCTTACTGCTCAGGTATTTGGTCTTTCCCTGAGGTCAACTCCCAAGTTGCATTTTAATAAAAACCTTTCTATTGCAAACTCCCAACCTAGAGCCAATGTACTTATCGTATCTGCCCACATCATAGACGTTTTCATACTTTGTTATGAGGCAAAACGTAGAACTTTTTATCCTGAAATTGAATTCACTCTATTACTAACCAAAGTATAATCATAGTCTTTATGTTCATTCATCTATCTGACTATCCATCCTACCCTGTACACATTCACCAAACTTTTTATTCATTTGTGTCCTCATTCACACATATTTGCTGAGTATTAGCTATACGTCAGGCCCTGGTCAATAAGAGACCATCAGTGACTTGGAGGAGCTCATCATCTAACTTATTGGTTTCAACCCAAGTGCTATTAAATTAGAAGCACATGACAACTTAAAAAATATGGACACCTGACTTTTCCATGTCAGAAATTTTGATTTGAGCTGTTGAATGTAGGGATTTAAGACTAGAAAAACTCTAATAAGTTTGATGTACCACCCCAAATAGAAATACTGAATTAGGGTAGTGCCTGTGGCTCAAAGGAGAAGGACGCCGGCCCCATACACTGGAGGTGGCAGGTTCAAACCCAGCCCTGGCCAAAAATAAATAAATAAATAAATAAATAAAAATAAACACTGAATTATCCATATCTCACATTAGTATTCCAATTTTTTTTTGCCATGATGACAGAAATGTGGTTTGTTTTAATGAATTTACCAGGGTCTCAACCTAGAAAAAAAATGAACAAAAATTGATTTCAATACCCAGATTATATTTCCACCTACAGTATTGTTTTCATTTGTGTTACCCCCTCTATCATACTACTGTTTCCATTCTTGCCAGAAAACCAACCTGAACCTGGTTAGTCCATAGCAAAGTACCAATTTATGCCATATACAAAAAACCCAGGAGAATTCCTATGCAACATCACAGACCATTATTATGTAGTATAAATATTCAGACTGTAAAATACTTTAGAATAAGTAACCTATTTTCCTCAACAAATAAATTGCATAAAAATATGTAGGGGGATCTTTATACTAAAAGAGTTTTAAAAGACAATTACAAAGTATAGAATTTATTTGGATCCTAATTTGAACACACTGTAAAAAGATAAAACAAACAATCAGGGAACTTTATAATTTTACTTGTGTTATTGAGGAATTTTGTTTAAATAAAGACTTTTAAAACATAAAGTATTACTGTTTTAAAATAATACTTCATGCTTAAAAAGAGTGCTTATTATGTTAAAGCAACTATTGAAATATTTTACAGAAGAAGTGATACAATGCCTGGCATTTACTTTAAAATAATGGGAATAGGGAATGGGTGTGTGTGTACATACATCATTAGATAATTGTGGGATGTGGAAGACTGATGCATGGAAGTATTATATTTTTCTCTCTACTTTCATATTACAGAAAATATAGCTAATATTTCCTATTATAATATTTTCTTTTTTGTTTGTTGCCCTGGGTCGAATGCCATGGCGTCATAACCTACAGTAACCTCAAACTCCTGGGCTTAAGGGATTCTCTTACCTCAGCCTCCCAAATAGCTGAGACTACAAGCACCCACCACAATGCCTGGCTAGTGTTTCTGTTTTCAGTAGAGACAGGGTCTCACTCTTGTTCAGGCTGTCTTGAACTCCTGAGCTCAAGCAATCCACCTGCCTCGGCCTCCCAGAGTGCTAGGATTACACAAACGAGCCACCTTGCCCAGCCAATGATAATATGTCTATAAGAAAATACTTCTTATGCTGCCTGGAAGGAGAATAAAGTCAACTTAATTCTGGGGTTCTTGGCACCGCAATGAACAAGTACAGATGGAATAAAATATCAATTTCTGTATCTCCTTCAATCTTTTCTACTTCTATAGCCTCAAACACTCAAGCCAGAACTTTGGAATTCATTCATGATATATGCATTGCCATCTCCCTCAACCCTCAACTTCCACTACTTCCACTCAATTTCTAAGAACGTTCAACAATAGGTACCCCTGTTCTTTGATGGTTAAGATTTTTTTTTTTTTTTTTTTTTTTGTGGAGACAGGTTTGAACCCACCACCTGCAGTATATGGGGCTGGCGCCCTACTCCTTGAGCCACAGGCGCCGCCCGTTGATGTGTAGGAATTATGAGCCTTACCAGTATCCCATCTGTGCCATCACTTATCTCATCCAGGATCTCCTTCCTGAAGACTGCAGATGCTAACTCAATTCTTTCTTCTAATCTTGAACCTCCATAATCCATTTTTTTACTCAAACTGTCTAGAGCAGATCGTTTGAACATTTAATCTTGTTCATGTCACTTTCTAAACTTTCTGATGAATTATTGCTGCATTTATTTATTCATTCTTTCATTCATTTTTAAAATTTGTTTTAGACTAGAAATGAACTCACTTTTTTCCTCAAGCCGTCCTCAAACTCCTGGGGTCAAGGGATCCTCCCACCTCAGACTTTTGAGTACCTAAGATTACAAGTGTGGGTCATCACACCTGGATTTTGTTACTGTCTTTAGTAGAAACAGACCTTGATATCCTATGAAGATATATGTGGTATTGCATAATGAAATCCTTGACCAATTTTCTTTTATCTTGAGTCTTCCCCTGTGTATTCTCCATTACATATCTTAGTTAAGAGATACCTATTTCTAACCTAACCTTTTCTCCTCCTGTTCCATAATCAACTTAGTCACTCTGGCAGGGTGCATTATTGTCTCAGATTTTTTCATTCCTCCTCTTCTCCTTGCTCTTTTCCATGTAAATTTGCATTCCCTTCCCTTATGGGTGAGATGTACTTTCCTGCTCCTGACTGTGGTTTGGGCCCCATAACTTCCTTTGGACCATAAAATGTGGTCAAAATGATTGTGATGGTTCTGAGGCTTAGACTGGGTGGATTACATATTCCTTTTTGGGCTCTTGTGCTTAAGAACACAAGGAATCAGTGTGCCTCAGCAGACCTGCTGGTTCAAGAGGAGGATAAAGGCAGAGGAGATAGATTCCATCAACTCTAGTCCAGATCATGAAACCCATAGCCCATCTCAGACTCTTGACTTAAATAAAGGGCTTCCATGTGCGCTTATGTAATCATTTGTTGCACAGTATTTTCATGTCCATAGCTGACTCACTCACTTTGGAGAAAAGGGTTTGCTAATTCTTACCATGTTCCTCAGGGTTTTGGTGAAAAAACTGTTCAGTGTGTTCCTCAGCCCTGTAGTTATGGCTTAGAAGTTGTTTGATTCAGGACAGTCATTTCATCTCACAGAGACTCAGTTTTCTTAATTAAATAAGGATTTCAAAAATCTGTCTCTGACTCCTTCAAGTGAAAATATACTAAGTAAGCTAGGCAAATGGACTTTACAAGTGTGACACACCTCAGTCTCGTGGGTCAAAAGGGCTCATTCTCACCCCCATCTTTCAGTCACTGGTCAACCCTCTAGACATTTGCTCCATTTCCAAACAGTGATAAACTGTCTAGTCCTAGAGTATTCCTCCACAGGCAGGATTTATGATCTTATAAACTCTGAATCACAGTGTCTAATAAAGAGTCTTGCAGGCTTGAGTGGTATCCAATTTCATAATTGCTGGAGTAACTCAATCATTTTCAGATATGTGTTTCAGCAGCCAGAGACCTTGGGGACCAAACAGACTTTAGCAAATGTGCCCCCATCGACATGGCGCTAGCTGCGTAGGTGGTCTCTCTCCCAAGTTCTTAATCACTGTAAGAATCTGGAACAAAAAAGCTAATAGGTAGAGTTTTAACATTTATTTTTAATTTCATTTTGTTACATTGGTTTTTTTTTCTATATATGTAGAAGAAAGAATTGGACATTAGCTCTGTGGGGATATAATTTAAAAAGAAAATAATACCACCTATTAATTTTCCAAATTACACTTGTGGTGCATGCATTTGTGTGTGTATGTGTCTATATGTATGAGTGCAGAGAAGGTAGGTGTTTGGGTTAAGAAAAGGGAATAAAAGGGGCAAAAAAACTCCTGCTCTTTGTTTTTCTAATTTCAAAAATTTTTAGTCTAGGAGAATATTTCAAAATTCCTTTTCATTTATCCTGGGCCCCCGGGCTGCTCACACTTCTCATAGACTGAACACATTGTTCCTCTGTCCTTCAGATCTGTGTTCTCTCCTTTATCCTCCTCTTCCCTTCCCTTCCCCTGCTGTACACACATAGGTTGCTTGACCACTAATTCTCAAGTCTTATTTTGGGCAATGGTGAATAGTGATTCATTTTTAACTTTAGAGACAGATCACGTGGCACTGAATAATGGAGCCACCTTGGGCAAGTCACAAAACCTCTGTGTCGCACACTGATTTCATGTACAAACTTGGGTGAGAATTAAATGTGCCTCATAACATTACGAGAACTAAATTGCTCAGTGTATACCTGTGATTGGTGTTTGGCACATAGAGCTTCCTACATGTTTGCGGTGATTATTAGACTTTCTTTCTCTGGAAACTTTCCAATCCCTACTATGGTTGGGGAGATACTTTTAGCCCTTTCACAGCACTTATTTTCTTCTGATTTTGCCTTAGACTGTTATCAGCAGGGGAGAAACCATGGCAGCCAGTGTATTATACCAAAAACCTATCATAGGGCTGGTCACATAATAAGCACTAGCCATTTTTTCTGAATGCATGAGTAAATAAGTGAAATCAGAAAAGCAGTAGAGGTCTTTAAGGTCATCTCCTCCTACCTAGCTCATTTCTTTTTACATTGTCTCTTTATGCTGTATCTTATGGAAATTAATCTAGTTCCAGCTGGAGCAGCTCTAGAGACTGGGAGCTCAGTGTCTACCAGATGTATTCCTGAAGAGCTCTGACCCCCTAGAAGAGTATATTAAAGTCATATATGCATATGTGTGTGTTTATGTGTAAGATGTGTATGTATCTGTGTGGGGGGGTGACTTCTCCCCTTTTGTATTAAGTACGGTCTTCAGCCATATAGATTGTCTCCAACATGACATTTCATCCAAATTCATGTAACAGATACTGTATTTTATAAAAGCCTTCTCTTTGGCAGACTCTCCATTCCAAATTTATCCCATCAGATCTCCTCCTACCTAGCTTCAAACCCCAGAATATCACATATTTCCCTCCACAAGTGGCTCATTTTTTATTTCAATAGTGCGTAACAAACATTTCTCAAAGTATGTTCAAGGGAATGAGATCTCCACAGATGTTAGAAAATTGGATCATAAAATTAAAAAGTTACAATAAGTTTGGGAAGCATTGTGGTAAACAATATTAAATTGATACATTTTTGGTAATATTTCTTAGAATTTTTAATATTCTAGTGTGCTTTATGAATCTCCACAGGCTTTCATAATATGCATCCTATCTCAAAATTATTTGGCCAAAGAAAATGATTTGTTTTTTTTTTTCCTAGAGCATCTTACAGGACTACTGTTCCATGGAAAACTCATTTTGAGATGCTGAATCAATATTTACATAAACTTGTGATTAGATATCCTAATATATTGGTTTTTAAAATTTTATTCATTCATTTTTTAAAAAAACCTTAATTTTAGATTTACAGAATTATTGTGAATCTGATACAAAGTATTCCTATATACCACGTTCTGTTTCCCCTATTTTTATCTTACCCTGCTATAGCATATCTGTAATAATGAATCAACATTGAATAGTTACTAAAGCTCATGCTTTATTCTGATTTATCCAATTTCTCCATAATATCCTTTTTTCTTGTTTTGTCTATATTTCTTTTCCTGGAGAACAATGTTAGAAATCAAGATTTGGGTACAGGTGCCCAGAAACCTGCTGGGATGTCTTTGTTTCTAGGGCCCCTCAACTAACAGAGCAAAGAAATGTGAGTATTTACTAACCTGCATATATATACATGTTTATAAACATATATATGTAATCTGCATCTGAACAATATTAAGCTAAACTGCTGCCTCCAACTCTAATCTACAATGACACAGATCATTCTAGCCTTCTTCTCTTTGTCTTGTCTATAATCTTTTCCCCTAAGAATGGGTAACTTGGAACCCACCATTTGCCATCCATAAACATAATTATTCAATTCTAATATACAAGTGTAGTGGTTTTCAGAAATTTTAACCCATGCCCTTGTGAAAAACAATGTTATCAACCAGAGCACAGAGCTATTTGTAGTACTTTTGCCTTTTTTACTCTTACATATTTTATTCATTTCCAAAGCCACTTAGGTCAGCAACTTTTTCCATCATTCCATTCTCTTCAGTTTGATTGACAGGTCATCATTGTTCATGGCTTGACAGGCAAAATTAGACTGCTAATTTCAAATACTTTTATACCCCCTCCCCCCATAATTTACATTTCCTTTAAAGCTACTATCTGAGTTAAGCTTCTCTTCTTTTAGATTTTCATTTGTCCTCAATTACTAGAGATCTGGCTCTAAAGAGGCGAAATTGAGAACCAAAGACAGTAATAAACTAACAGGGTTATCTCCGTTTGTGTCAGTATAAGTATTGTGAAGACGGACCACTGACTCTATTCAAGTATGAAGTCGGGATTCATAAGGGTCATGATTTAGGATACGTGTTGAAGGCCCCTTCTCTGTAGAATCTTATTTACCCATTGACATAGTCTGTTCTCTGCTGAGAATACCACAAACGGGATAATTTATAAAGACTGTTAGCTTATTTGGCCCACAGTTGTGGAGGCTGAGAAGTCCGAGAGCAGGATGCTGGTATGTGGTCAGGGTCACATCCCATGGCAGAAGGTGTACCATGGTAAGTGTAGGAGACAGAGACATGGGGCTGACCTTATCCTTGTACCAGGAACCCACTCCTATGATTCCTAACCCACTCCCATGATAACAGCATTAATCTTCTCATGGAGGTAGAGCCCTAATGAGCTAATAATCTCTTAAAAGGCTCCACCTTCAAACACCATTACATTGACAATTACATTTCAACATGAGTTTTGGTTGGGAATATTCAAATTTTATCACTCATTGGTATGTTTGATACTTTTTTTTTTTTTTTACTGCCAATCTAAATGACTCTTCTGACCCAATCTATTTGGGAATCAAATGCCTCCAATTGTATAGGGGGACCTTGTGAAAGAGAACTTTTGCTTATTAAATGCATGTTCACTGCTAACACTTTGCTAGGCTGAAATGTAACCACAGTCATTTATAAATGAAGATTACAGATTTAGGATTGCCAGGTTACTTGCTGAAATTTACACAGTTATGGAGTAGTGGGGTCATGATACAACTTACAAAATCTCATTTCAATTTATCTTTATAAGGAACAGTGTTTAAATGAAAACAAACAAAGAAACACACAAACACACAAACAAAAAAGAACTTCAGACTTTAGACCAACAGACTACAGGTCTATATGACTGCATTGTGACGCTAGCTCTCTTTTATGATTTCCAGTTTATATTCCCAGGACCTTGTATGTGATGTAGCATGTAGTAGAAAGGATATATTTACTGAATATATATAAGTATCAAGCTCATATAATTAGATTTCATTCATTAAACTGGTTTTGCTCTTATTTATCTTGGAGAGAGTGGAGAGACAGAGAGACTGAGCTATCTAAATAGCACTTCCATTATTCTCCAGTTCTTTATTCTACTTTTATAGCAGTTACTGTTATCTGTTACAGACTGAGGTGTGTCACCCTCAGATTCATATGTTAAAGTCCTAACCCCTAATGTGACTATATTTGGAGATAGGGCTTTTATGGTTGTAATAAAGTTTAAAAGATGTCATAAGGGTGGTGCCCTGATCCACTAGGACTGTTGTCCTCATAAGAAAAGGAAGGGGCACAAGGGATTCAGAGATTTCCCTCTCTCTCTCTCTCCCTGACCTCCAGCCCCTTGCACATGCAGAGAGAAAAGGCCTCGTGAGGACAAATGAGGCATCACAAACAAGCTGAGCAGAGAGGTCTTGCCTGAAAACAGTCCTAAGGGCACTCTGGTCCTTGACTCCAGAAATCTAAGGGAAAAATAAATTTGTGTTACTTTAGGCACCCAGTCTGTAGTATTTTATCATGGCAACCTAAGTAGACTAATTTCCTAACATTGTATTTTACGTCTGTGTGTTTTTCTGCGTCCTGTAAAATAGTACAAACTCCTTGAGAATAAGGGGGTGTTTCCTGTTGTGTTCCCAAACAGGAAGTGTGAAATAGTGCCCAGCACATAGTAGGTGGTCAATATACTTTTGTTGAAAGAATGAATGAACAAATATCAATTTAAATTAATTAGTAATTATTACTTAATAATTTATGCAATATTAAGGCCAATCAGGAGGTAACTGTGGCTAAATACAAATAATTATAGACACGAGGTTTTTAAGTTTCTTACAAGTGACCTGGTTGAACTTTCTTCCTCCCAAAAAAGCGTGTTTGCTATTCTCTTATTGAACATCTCTTATACGAAAGGAGTGATACTTTACATGACTGCACATTTTATTCCTGAAATTTGTCATTCTTAAAAAATATGTATATTTAGTTAGTTCATGATAAGAGCATCCTTTATGCCCCATTGATGCAATTTAAATATTAGGATTAGCACTGAGTCCACGACTGTAGTGAACTTGCTCCCAGAAACTTCTGACATCTTGCAAAACTGAATTTCCTATTAGTCAGGAATGCCTCCTAACATCTCACTTAATCAA
The DNA here is from genome assembly GCA_963574575.1 of Galagoides demidoff. Lineage (NCBI taxonomy): Eukaryota > Metazoa > Chordata > Mammalia > Primates > Galagidae > Galagoides > Galagoides demidoff. The sequence goes on along the minus strand of CAUYQV010049086.1, from coordinate 4,847 downwards.
TAAATTATCCCTCATCTATACCTTTAATATACTGCTCCCATGGTCTGTTAGCAAGAAAAGTCTCTATTATAAAAGTAAATAAGCAGATAGTCCATTTCACTCCATTCGAACAACCAGTTTTAATTCTTTTCATCAAAGACTATCACCCCTCCCCCCCCGCACCCAGTAGATTTTCTTTACTATCTCTACCTCTTCCTTCTAACCTAGATGGAGCCAAAAGTTATTTTTCTAAGTCCACCAATAGTTTCAAATTCCGAACCCAATGAGGCATGTTCTCGATACTTCAGTGGTACCTGACATGGTCCCAGTGTCTCCCTCCTCACCTTTGTCTTCCTGGTGCCATGCTCGCCTGGAGTTTCTTCTGGCCGTCTGGTCACTCCACTCTTCAGATGCCACTTTTGACTCTTCAACTTCTCATGAAGTAATGGTGTCATCCCTGAATTTTTCTTTATGTTTCCCATTTGTTCAGTGTACATGTTCTTGCGTGATTTCATCTCTTCTCAAGGTCATATTGACAACAAATTTGACCATCCTTTTATCTATGCTTCATGTCAAGATCACCTTACCTTGTTGGGCTCTACTTTGACATAAATAAGTTCTTCATAAATATCATGGCAGGGGCTGGTGATGTATCGTGGACATCACAAACCAATGTTTTCAGCGTGTGCCTCGTTATCTCCCTTTTACACCTTCTTCTGTTGTTTCCCCCCTCGCCCTCTGGTCTACTATTCCTATATTCCCATGTGCTTCTTACTCTGCTGTTGATATCTTCAGACACTGGGCTCAGAAGACTGGGAGTCATCGAACACTCGTAAATCCTCCTCCCCTGGCTCACTGCTTTAAGAAGCAGCCATTAAGTGTGGTTGCTCCACTTTGAGACTCAGATTTCTCTGCAGCCCATTTTCTCCCTCAGTGAATGCTCAAGCCTTATTTGCTTTTCAAACGTTTCCGGCTGTTGCAGTTTCAGTCACAGGTCTCAGGACACTTGCCAGATCTCTGAGGCAACTCTTGGGCCTAAGAGCTAGTGGCAGAGCAAGCTGTCAAATGCCATGCACTCAAAGAAAACCTGATCAATCTATACAATCCCAAGGAAATTCATTATTCACAAGTGATCCATGGAGCCCCTGGGGGGAAAAAAGCTGTTTTTATTCTAGATGAATTTTTAATAAAAATAATTTTAAAGATATTAAAAAGTTCAGCATGGAAAAAAGGGAAAAAAATCATTTTTGTTAGCAACAAGGAGTCACCACTGGGAGCACTGAGTGAATAATTTGACCTGAAGAGATGAAGGGGGAGGAATAGCTTTGCTTAATACAATCTTCTCCCCCTCTTCTCCCCACCCCTGAGACAGCGCATTAATCAGCCTCAGTTGACTGTCTGTCTCCTTCCTCTTTTAAATAATACCTGCACCAAAATGTGAGATGATGCATGTGTTTAATTCCTGGAGGAGATGGCTCCAGATACGGAGTTCATGGAGAGAAGATGCAATTATAAAAGTGTGGTCTAAGGAGAATGAAGTGGGTATGAGGAGGCTGAAGTTTTATTTCTTTTGTTTTAACTATTTTTTTTCTTTAACCTTGAAACACCAATTCTCAGCTAACACAACAAAAACAGGTCTTTTAGGAAACTTAGTACAAACCTCTGGTTTTACAAATAAGCAACTGAGGCCTAGCAGCATAAGGAACTCAGATCTTCTTATTCTGATCCCAGCAAAGAATTTAGTAAACCATGCCCTCTGAGTGAAATAATAGCAGTCTACTTATGGTCTGTTTTATCGGCGTAGAATCTTTACTCAATTCCTTGCCATTTGGGACAGTACTTTATCGAAAGCCCTCGCTTACGTTAATGACAGAAACCCGTAGTCACCAAAGTCATTCACACTTTAAGGACTTCTTCAACACTTAACACAGGGAGCACTTCCATTGTTCATAATAGTTTCTTCTGTGATGATCAACTACTTAGGTCCTTTTCAAAACACAGAATTATTCTAGTACCAGCTCTTCTTAAAATCCCTGTCCCATACATTCAGTAGTGTGCTAGCAAATATTTAACAACTAGCCCTCTGGGGTGGTGTGGGGAGACGGGCCTGATTTGTAGTGTTAGCTGATGTTCATGATTTAAATACTCCCATTATGGCCTGATGCAAACTACCAATGTGGTAAGTCTGTGAAAACAGAGTTTGGAAGTATTTCAAATCTAGTCAGGCAATCATGGGCGAGCCAGTCCAGTAGGCCAGCATCCTCTAGCTTCTATCCCTAGATTTGTCTTTTTTCTGCCTGAATTCATGAATCCATCCCTTCACATCCTTATTAATTTTATTTATATAACTATGACTTATTTTACTGACAGTTCAGAATTTCTCTTTGCTTTCTAACTAGCACTTTCATTAACTATTTTCTTTTTTTCAATTTAATTTTTAATTAAATCCTAACTGTATACATTTGTGGGGTACAATATGATGATTTGATATACAATGTGGAATGCATAAATCAAACTGATTTAATATAACCATTACCTCACACTTTTTTTTTGTGTGTGTTACACCATTTATAATTTACTCTGAGATGTTTTGAAATATAATTAGCTATTATCACTATTGGCTGTGTACGTTATTTTAGCATGTGACTCAAATCATTGTTCTCTGTCAACAATTCCGCCCCTTCTAATGTGCCATCTTCTGCATCAGCAACTTTCTAATCAACTAAGATCAAGATGACACACACTTCACTCTCGACTTTTATTTATTCCTGACCCCACATCTGTCCAGGATCTAGGCCCTATTGAATATACATGCAGGTTAACTGTTGTATTCAAACTCCCTTTTCCTTGATTTATGAGCCTCAGATTAATTGGATCAGGTAATGGAACCTTAAGCATCCCCCTGAGTCAAACATCTCAGAGATGTCTTCTGCTGAATATACACTGAACCCAGGTACAACGTCTGGCACAAAGTGACCAGGTTCTCTGCCCAGCGTGTGTATATCACAAGGCAAAAATCAAGACAGAATTGTGTTCAATTCTGCAATTTCTGGGAAGAAACAAAAAACAAAAAAGAAAGAAAGATTGCTTCCAATGTCATTCTGGTTGTTGACAGAATAGGACTGAGGTCTCTGATTGCCTGCTGTCCATCAGCCAAGTATGCTGTCAGCTTTAAATGCCACCTACATTTCTTGCCACATGGTCACCTCCATTTTAAAGTCAGCAACAGTGTATCCAATCATTCTCATGCTTCCCCATCACTGACTTCCTCCTCCGCCATTTGCCTAGTCAGGCCTATTTGGATAATTTCACTATCCTAAGGTCAACTAATTTGGGACCCTAATTACATCTGAAAATGCCTTCTGTAATGCCTATAGCAGAGCACAGGATGAATAACTAGTAGGCATATGTGTATTAGAGGCCAGGAATCCTGGGAGTCTACGTTAGATTTCTGTTACACTTTGCTTGTAAACCTGTTGTGTTTCATACAGCTCTGACATTCTTATTCAGAAAGAACATCAATATTATGCCATATAGAGGTTCTTTCTTTGAAAACCTACAATTCCACTTTCCCATGCTGTTATATCAGCTCCTTGCTTATTTTCTTAATAGCAAATATCAAAATCCATAGTCATTTTATTTGTTTTCCTATTTCTACTGTCTTTTTCTCTCCCGCCAGATGCAAGCTCTATGGACATAAAGATTCTGTCTTGTCCAACAATAGATCATTAGTACCTTCTACAGGAAACCTTAATAAATATTTGTTAAATCAATAACTAGCTGCATTGGTAGATTAGTTTATTGAGTCATTTAATGCTGGTTGATGACATGAGAAGGCCTGAGAAAATATTTTGAAAAACATTACCCCTCTTCATAGAAAGTTTCCTATCTTGTTATTTGAAATTAATCTTACTCAGTGTAGAAATTAACTATCTTTTTCTCTTTTCTTTTTTTCTATTTTCATTATGAAAACTTTTTGATGTATACTAAAGTAGTGGTAATAGTATGACAAACCTTAATATACCCATTACCTACAATAAATCACAATATTTTGGTGAATCTTGTGCCGTCTAAATTTTCAATGATTTTCTAGAGTATTTTCTTTTGATATCAAATGCTGGACATTGGTCAGTTTCCCCTTTTAAGACTTTTGTTGTGTTTTTCTAAATAACAAGGACTAATAGTAATAAGAGGATTTTCTTAATATTATCAGTTATTACCTAATTCCCAAAGCATACTCAAATTTCCTTATCGATGATGTGCTTGTCTCCTAATGTAAGTCTATTCTATGTACCATATCTATTATCTCTTTAAATTTCTTTACTCTGTTACTGAAAGTTATATTTTATAAATGTCACTGATTTATTTTTGTCACACATAAGATTTCATATTCCAAATTTATTTACTTCTTTCCCTAATTAATTTCTCTAACTATTTTTGTTCACTACTGTGTTGTCCTTGCTCCTAGGTCTGGAAATAGACATGTAATAGATAGGTATTATTTTTTTAAGTATCATGAATTTGTATTTATAAAATTCAAATTTAAAATTGAGAATTTTAACATAACTTCTTTGATTTTTAACTTTTGTACTTTATCTATTGTATTGAATATCTTGATTCCTAATCAAAAAGTACATTTTTAATTATTTGCATATGTATGCATAAGCATATGTGAGCGTTTTCTTTTTTTTTTTTTTTTTTGAGACGGAGCCTCAAGCTATCCCCCTGGGTAGAGTGCCATGGCATCACAGCTCATAGCAACCTCCAACTCCTGGGCTCAAGCGAGTCTCCTGTCTCTGCCTCCCAGGTAGCTGGGACCACAGGCGCCCGCCACAATGCCCGGCCAGAGTGTTTTCATATGACTATGT
>CAUYQV010049085.1:0-12973 GCA_963574575.1 Galagoides demidoff | reverse complement strand
AAGCGAGTCTCCTGCCTCCGCCTCCCAAGTAGCTGGGACCACAGGTGCCCGCCACAACGCCCGGCCATTTTTTGGTTGCAGCCATCATTGTTGTTTGGCGGGCCGGGCTGGGGATTTGAACCCGCCACCTTAGGTGTACGTAGCTGGCGCCTTAGCTGATTGAGCCACAGGCGCCGAGCCAACAGGGTCTCTTTTAACACAGTAGTTATAGTAACTGCAGGGAGATGCTCACAGTTTGACAGACACCTGAGAATGAACTCAGACTAGGGAAACCAACGGTTTACATCATGTGTATCACACCAGGGATGCTAAGAGGAAGAGGAGGTTTGCTTACTAACTGCAAAGGCAGGCTGTAGACTTCACATTTTTAGCTTGAGGTTTTTCTTTTTTTCCAAATGCCTATGTGATATGACTTCTCTCTAATGATTTTCTATATTAAGCCCTTTTTTTGATGCCCAGAAAAAGTCTTAGCATGTATAAAAAGCACAGTTAGCTTCCTTAGGGTAAAACTGCCCCCAAACACTTACAGTTCAAATACAGTAGCCCAGTCTGGAAGGAAAAGTAAGTGGGTAAGACCAGCTCCATGCATTCCAATAAATATGTCTGTGTTGTGTGTGATCCTCAGTTGATCTAAAAAGCCAAGTTCTCTGTGAACACAGGAGAGACAGGAGATAAGTATTAGGTTGATTTAGCTCATGCTTCAAGGTTCCAATATTACATACGTACTTCCTGTGTTAAATCACAATCCCACTTTATGCTTTGCTGTTAATTTTGAGCACATTCTAGTAACTGTAATTAATGATTTATTTTCTTAATAATGTAACATGTTTTTCTAAGTAAGCTCACCTATCATTTTAAGCTTAAGTACTTTTTTTTTTTTTTTGAGACAGAGCCTCAAGCTGTCACCCTGGGTAGAATGCTGTGGCATCGTAGCTCACAGCAACCTCCAACTCCTGGGCTCAAGCAAGTCTCCTGCCTCAACCTCTCAAGTAGCTAGGACCACAGGCGCCCGCCACGACGCCCAGCTATTTTTTTTTTGGTTGCAGCCATCATTGTTGTTTGGCGGGCCAGGCTGGATTCAAACCCACCACCTTAGGTGTATGTGGCTGGCGCCTTAGCCACTTGAGCCACAGGCGCCAAGCCTTAAGTAGTTTTTTTTAAAGGAAACATAAATAGTTGTGTTAAATGGAAAACCAGTAATACATAATATAAACAAAAGTGTAAAAATAGATATAATTAAACTAAAAAGTATTCCAAGCTAGATAGATACTGCAAGACAAAGCTCTGAGCCTGAGTCCTGCTCTCTCTTCATGAAAAAGTGTCACAGAGATGCTTTGACACACTGGCAAACTAAAAACTGCTTCCTTAACATAATGAAAGAATGTTTTTAAAAAAGGAAATAAATTTCCCCTGTGTGAATTCAGTTATTCAAGGCCTCTGGGTACTAAAATAATCCTAGATACCACCAGGACATTATTCCACCTTTGCGACAGAATAATACACGATTGTTTGTATGAGAGTTAGGACTACACAAGCATTCTTTAAATCTGAGACACTGACAGATATGTAAGCTCTAACTGAAAATCAGTCCCCAACAGTTAACTGAAGTGAGGCTAGGCGGAAATGCTGGCATAATTTTGACACTCTGAATAAACAGAATGGGAGGCCAGGGGCAGCAGTTCACATCTGTAATCCCAGCACTCTGGGGGCCAAGGTGGGTAGATTGCTTGAACTCAGGAGTTCGAGATCAACCTGAGCTAGAATGAGACCTAAAAATAGTGGAGCATTGTGGCAGGCGCCTGTAGTCCCAGCTACTTTGGAAGTTGAGGCAAGAGGGCTGCGTGAGTCCAAGAGTATGAGGCTGCTGTGAGCTATGACGCCACAGCCCTCTACCCAGGGTGACAAAAGGAGACTCTGTCTCAAAAATAAGTAAATAAATAAACAAAATGGAATGAGATCTCCCAGTCCTACTTTACCCAAAGTAAAAAAAAGAAAGTGACCAGGGTTATTTTGGATCTAAGCAGAGACTGTGAATCTTTTCTTCTATCAGCTAACAACAAAAAGCTCCTCATAGGAAAAGGAAGACAATGGCTGAGTATGTGTGTGTCACCAGGAACTGTGCCCTAGCTTCTCCAGGAATGTAAATTTATGCGGAGAGAAAGATGGCCATTGTCCCTGGAAAACACCCCCTGGAGTTGCCATTTGTTGAACTACCTGTGTGTTATTCTCACAAATCCCCATGCTAATGTGGTACTAATGTTACCCTCAGATTGGCCAGGCACAAATTTACATCCTTCTTGCTTAGTCTGGAAGTCTTGCTTAGGCTGCATATCTGTAAAAGCCAGTCAGTGATATGGCCTCAGGGGTGCCTTTCCTATTTCCTTCAGGCTGATGCCAGGCCCAACTTTGGCTCACACTCTTCAGGTGGCAGTGAGGGTATGGGCACAGCTGAGTATGATTTGTACAACAGGAATAGCTTTGCCAATCTGAGGGCTGTTAAAAGTGTGAGATGAGCTAAAGCAAGTAAAACATTAACAGCAAGTCTCAGTAAATGGTAGCTGTTCTCAAATGACTGCCAATTGCCGTTTATCTGCAGTCTGCAGGTAGTGTGGAGAGCCTCAAGACAAGAGCCTCACCATTCTCCACAACTGGACTCTACTGCCAAACCTGGTGACCAGCTCATTTTAAGTCTGAGGTAGATTCCTCATATAAGTGAACTAATGTCTGATGAATGAGGTGCAAAGCTCCTAAGTGTACATTCTCTGCAATAAATGTATCTATATTTGAAACCCATGTGCTAGGATATATATATCTTTTTACAAAAAATAGAAACTAGGGATAGTGTTAAATTTATTTTATTTACTTATTTGTTTTCATTTTTTTTTTTTTTTTTTGAGACAAAGTCTTACTTTGTTGCCCTCAGTAGAATGCCATGGCATCACAGCAACCTCAAACTCTCGGACTTAAGCAATCCTCTTGCCTCAGCCTCCCAAGTAGCTAGGACTACAGGTGGTTGCCACAAGGCCTGGCTATTTTTAGAGATGGGGGGGGTCTCACTCTGGCTCAGGCTTGTCTTGAACTCGTGAGCTCAGGCAATCCACCTGCCTTGGCTTCCCAGAGTACAAGGGTTACAGGTGAGAGCCATCTTTCCCAGTCAATAGTGTTAAATTTAGAAAACACAATTGTGATTATAGGTAGTGAGGGTGTGGATAAATGTTTTCACTTTTCCTTTGATCTTTTCTACACTGTTTGACTTTTTAAATAAAGACCATGTACTATTTTTACCAGGAATATGTAATTCCAGGAATAGGAATTACCTATATAGTAGATGGATATATTCCATTTTTCTTAGCCTTTTAGTTATATCCGAATTTTAAAAGAAATGTAAATATTTTATAAGGTTTTCTAAAATCTCATGTTATTCAATGACCCTTAAATTATTCCTAAGAAATAATTTTAGGTTAGAGTTTGAAACCTATCAGTAGCAGAGCACTAGGGCCTATAACATTTTGTAAAATTTAAAACTAGTTGCCAATTTAAAAACATCAAAAAATTTTTTTCTTTTTTCTTTCTTTTTTTTTTTTTTTGAGACAGAGTCTCACCATGTCATCTTGGGCAGAGTGCCGTAGCATCACAGCTCACAGAACTTCAAATTCTTGGGCCTATGTGATTCTCTTGCCTCAGCCTCCCAAGCATCTCCGACTACAGGTGCCCTCCACAGTGCCTGGCTATTTTAGTTTTGGTTGTAGTTGTCATTATTGTTTGGCAGGCTGGATTCAAACCTGCCAGCTCCAGTGTATTCTGCTGGTGCCCTAGCCACTGAGCTACAGGCACTGAGCCAAACATCAGAAATTTTAAATGAAAATCTAGATTCATCACTTCTTATGAAAGATAAGATAGTGTCACAGTATCAGGTCTCAGACAGCTGAACAGCAACTTCCACATGCCCAGGGCCCACTCCTGTCCATCTGATTCACTGATGATGTCTGCTTGTCCCTTCTGGGTCTACAAGTGCCACCAGCTCCCACTGGAAAAATGCATTCTGTCCCCCATGAACTCATCCAAACAAAAGTTGACAGTGTCTGCGCATTTTACTTACTTATACTTGTAATCAACAATCCGGACTTCAAACATAGATACTGTTTTCAGTGCATTTACAAGCTGGGAAAAAAGAGAAACAGTTAGATTCCTTATCCTTCCTCCTCTTCTGTTTTACTTTCCTTTATGAGATCAACAATTTCTTCCTTTTTTGTATATAATATTTTTTAGGCATTAAATATGGGTTAGAACCCAATTCTTAGGGTTGTTTTGAGCCTTAATTGAGTTCCAGCCCAGGCTCCACCCCTGGACACATTACCTCCTTAAAATTCCAATGCACTGGGTTGCTAGGAGACTGAAATTCACAGGAGAACAGCGCTCAGCATCATAACCCGCTGCTAACTCTTACTATGTGCTGGGTGCTCCTTCAACTTCTATCACACAGTTTTAGGCACCTACCACACTCCAGACGTTATATTAAGAGTTTTCTTTCCATCCATTATCTCACTTCAGAAAAACCAATAGCACTTTGCATCCCATACTCTAAAAATACCAGTTTTGGCAGAAAAACATTTTCAATACTTCTACAAAGAAAACCAATGTATTCTTCCAGCAAACAGGAAATAACAAAGCATGATTAATCCATTATCAAAAACATAGTCATGGTTCTCTATGTCCCTCACAATTTGGGATACCCTGGATCACCATCATCCAGAAATTTCTGCACTGGTATCATGCTGCCTATGCCATGTTCTACAGCCTACCAGCAACATCATCGATTACGAGTATCATTGGGCATCGAAATTGTGCTGGCATTTCTATGTGCTTAGGTTTCCTTCACTTCATCTTCATAAAAGTCATAGCAAATAAGTATTAGTATTATTAGTATTATGCTCATTTTATAAAGGAGACCACAAAGGCTTAGAGAAGTTAGATAACCACACACAAATGCTCCCAGCACACGAATCCAGAGTTAAAATTAAACTTAGGTCTTCTTACCCCAAAACCTGTGTTTTTAATCAGTGTATTCCACTGTCAAGTTATAGAAAGTAATAGGCAGTGACCAAGACTAATCCCCACCTGTCTGTCACACACACACAGAGTCACAAAACAGAAATTTCTTTCTTTAGACAGCGCCTTGAACACACATGAATATATGCCTATTTCAAAGAGATAAAGGAATGAGAAGAGAATATTAGAATTCTGTTTTCCACGAGAGAATTAATCAGATGGCATAGGCCTTGGTCTTTTAATGAGATATGCCCACATAAAAGGAATCACAGGCTCTGAGAGTCCCAGGCAAGCACGCCCCTTTTCCTGGTATCTGACTACACCAGAGTGTGGTCCTGTCCCTTTTGACATGATTATTCAAATCCTGAAATTGGGCGGGATCCATAAACCATCATTTAACGAGGACATCTGGGTATTATTTATTCACTAATCAAAGTAGAGTCCAAGGTGCTTTCTTCCCTGCCCTGAATTTGATGTCCAGTCCATGGGAGAAAAACAGCCAGCTGGGTTCCCTTTGCCTTAGAGTTGGGAGCTGAATTACCAAATGTCATCTTTGGGTACCGTCTTACGGTCAGCTGGTAGGACTGGAACTGAAAACATCACATCCACACCAGCACATGTGGACTCCCCTCCTTTTTCTACTGGACTCCTCTCCAGTGGCTTGATGCTGCCCTTAGCCTGCCCCCTCCCAATGGGCTGGGATCAGAGGTAGAGTCCGCTTCCTCTGAGATCTGTTTGCACAGTTAAGAAAGCCATTGCAAGTCAGCGTGACGGCTCATGCCTATAATCCTAACATTTTGGGAGGCTGAAGCAGGTAGATTGCTTGAGCTCGGGAGTTTGAGATCAGCCTGAGAAAAAGCAAGATCCCATCTCTACTAAAAATAGGAAAACTAGCCAGGTGCTGTGACAGGCACCTACAGTCCCAGCTACTTGGGAGGCTGAGGCAAGAGGATTGGTTAAGCCCAAGAGTTTGAGGCTGTTGTGAGCTACGACTACTTGGTACTCAACCCCAGGGTGACAGAGTGAGACTCTGTCAGAAAAAAAGAATAAGAAAAGAAAAGAAAAAGAAACCACTCCAGACCCAGACCACCTGGACTCACACTCCCATTACCCCATTACTCTACTTACTAGGTGGGTGAAATTTGGCATGTCCTTTAACCTCTGAGCTCAGGGTTCTTTTTTTTTTTGCAGTTTTTGGCCGGGGGCCAGGTTTGAACCCACTACCTCCAGTATATGGGGCCGGCACTCTACTCATTTGAGCCAAAGGCGCCGCCCCAGAGCTCAGGTTCTTGTCTAGAGAACAGAAGATAATAACACGATACTTACCTCATGGGTTTGCTGGAAGAGTTGAGAAGAAAATGTCTGGTACCACATAGCAATATGCTTGGCACGCAGTTAACACTCAGTACGTGTGGCCTATGCCAATATCTGCCATTGATCTGTCAGCTATAAGGCTTCCTGTCCAGCTGCCTAACCTTGCATTATTTGATACATTTTTATTTCTAGGTCTTTAAACACACACTCTCTCTGTGCATTTCTTCCACTGCAGAGGTTACAACCAACGCCACATACACCAATGTCCATGTCCTCCGTAATCCATATGGGTCTCAGGAAGAGATGCTAATTACTTAATTTGATCAGCCTGTTAGAAGCTCAAATTAATCTGTGTAAAATATTTTACCCATCAAAACCTGCCTCCCTCTTCCCTCTCACTAAATTTTTTCCATTTCGATTCCACTTAATTGCTCAAGCTAAAAGCCTGGAGACACACCTGATCCTTGATTCCTTTCTTGGCCTTACCTCATGCAAATGTACTTTTACATTCCAAAAGGTAAGTATCTATACCTCCAAAACGTGTCTCAGATCTACCTACAGTGTCATCTCTGCCTTCATCACCTTCAGCCTGTCTTCTCTGGGCACAGGGGCAGCTCCTAATCAACCTCCCTGCTCTGGCTCTTGTGGCCAGAATGATTTAAAAATAAACAGTAAGTCAGTTTACATCTCCCTCTGTGTATTTATTTTCTATTTGCTGCTGCAGCAAATTATCACCAACGTAGCATCTTAAAATAACACACTGCATTCTCTCATAGTTCTTGAGCATCAAGGTCCGACCTGACTCTCCCCGGGTAACATCAAGGTGCCAGCAGGGCTGCATTCCTCCTGTTCTATCTGTTCCAGCTCCTGGGAGCCATCCATGCTCCCTGCCTTCAGTTCCCCTTCCTCTATCTTCAAAGCCAGCCTTTGTCTGACCCCAATCTCTCATCTTATCTCCTTTTCTTACTCTCTTTCCTGCCTCCCTCTCCCCCCCCTTTTTTTTTTTTTGGCTGGGGCTAGGTTTGAACCTGCCACCTCCAGCATATGGGGCCAGTGCCCTACTCCTTTGAGCCACAGGCGCCAAAAACCCTCTCCCACTTTTAAGGAACTGATGAACTGAGAGCAGAGCAGTGAGAAGAATCCAGTTAAGAAAAGAGACTTGTGGACAGAGGCAAAAGTCTCCAGTGGATGGAGTTTAAGGCCCATTTTGTGATTTCACGGGGCTGACCTGGATAATCTGAGATAATCTCCTTATTTTAAGGCAGCTGATTAGCAACCTCAATTCCATCTGCACCCTTGAGTTTGTCTGCCACGCAGCCTGGAACCTCTTCATGGGTTCCAGGGATTCAGACATGGACATCTTTTTGAGAGGAAGAAAAAACATTATTCTCCTAGCACATGCTGCTTACAACCTCACAGTGGCTTTCTGCTTCAATGGAATAAAGTCTGTGTCCTCATCCAGGTCTAGGATGCCGACAGAGACCTGCACCATACCCCACTTCTCTGCACACTTCTGGTCTCGCCCACTTCTTCCATGATGCTATAACCATAGTGGTGCCCTCTCCGTTCTTGGAACACTTAAAGCTTAATACACCAGGGGACATTTGCCTCTGCCTGGGAGGTTTTTCCTGGCCAGATTCTTCTTTGATCACGTCTCAGTCCTAGCAGCACCTCTCTGAATGCCTCACCTCCTCCCTCTTCCATCCACGGCCCTCGTCTGTGTCACATCTCCCTGGTTTGTTTCCTTCAGAGCACTCACTGCTGCCTTGAATCACCATACTTACTGACTTGTTTACTTATTTCTCATCTGTCTCTCACCTCTAGAATGTAAGCTCCACAAGGGCAGGGACATTCCCTGTCTTCTCATTATGTCCAGGGCCTACAACACAGCCTGGCACACAGCAGGGGCTCAATTTACCTTTGTGCAATAAATGTTACTACTGTGAAGCTACCTTCATACCATGACGTTGTAGGAAGGGTCTTGCATGCTCATTGGGGTTGAACGTAATTTATGAGTTGGTGCCAGTGAAATGAGTTAGGATGCCTGATGAGTGAACAATGTCTAAGACAAACGTCATGAAAGAGGAGGGATGCTCTTCTAGCTTAATCTGCTACTGGTGCCCCAGGACTGTCTCACCACCTCCCAGGAGACATTCTTGCATTTTTGTTGTTAGTTTTTCTAGAGGGCAAATATGTAGCAATCTATTGCAGTAAAGGCGGGCCTGGGATTATGTCTCTGTTTCAGTCTAAATTGGCTATGGGTAGTTGGGTGACTTTCTTTCTTTTTTTCTTTTTTGGTGTGGTGACTGTCACTAAAAATTCAAATCATTCAATAAGTGAACTGGGGATACGCCAACAAACTTCCCCTAAAACTATAAAAATAAGTTTCAAACCAAGTCTTTTAGGGTAATATGAAAAAAATAAAGCACAATAGTTTATGGGAAGGTAAATTCAATATGATTATGTGAATAACATATACCCAAAACAAACCTCATTTTGGTTTAGGATTTTCCGGTATTCTGTGCTCCGTGCAAGGATGGTGACTCGAATTTTTCCATCCTATAACCAAAATGAAAAGGCAAAATAACTCCATATATGCCTGGAGAAGTGAATAAGCATCTGAGCCTAAAATGTGATTTTCATAAATAGAAGAAAAATAAACTACAGGACATGGCAAGAATGTGCTTTTTCCTCTTCTTCCTTTCCCTCTTTGGCCATATCTCTCCACACTCCCCGAAGTCCCCATCTAAGCCACACAACTCCTGCCAAAAAATCCACCCACCCACCCAGCCAAATAGAACAGTGTCATGAACTGGTTTGTCTTCTGTGGCTAAAGTGGATATATTTTTATATATCCTGAAGGAATCAGGATAAGAAATAAGAGCTGTACTGCTGCACCCTTACTGAGTTTTATCATCACAAACAACTCCATCATTGCACTACTCATGGTAGGTACACTAAAAAGCTTTGACTTCACCACTGTACAATTCATCCACATCATAGAAAACTACTTGTACCTGCTAAATCTATTGAATTAATAAGGGAAAAAGCTAAATAAATAAATAAAACCTAACCACAGTCTCCCAATTACTTCTTTTTCTGCCAAGACCGTATTGACTTTTACTGAAGATGAAAACTCAAGCCCACCTCAAAACCCACAATGTATCCATTACCTTGGGTCCCTCCTGGGTGATGTTCAGTCTGTGTAGTACATGCTGGGAAAATGCCCTGAATAATCCAGTCTTCTGACAGCCAGATATCTAAAATAAAAACCCCAGTTCATATTATAATTTGATGTTTCTGTATTGCAATTTAGGTGCTTTCAAGTTACGTATCAATGTTATCTTAAAACCTAAAGTCTACAAGTATGAACATTACCCAAGGACAACGTGCTTACCAGCGGAGTGTTATAGTACAGCCCGTACCTCATGCGGGGGAGCAATGAAAAAATAGCTTCTCTGAAACATACCTAAGAATGAAGATATAAGAATAAAAGATCAAAGATAAAAGAATAAAAGATATAATAAAAGATAAAAGAATATAATTTGCACCCTTCACACCAAAATAGCACTCATAATTGTGGAAAACAGATTTTCATTTATCTCCATTTTGTATTAAAATAGTTTGTACAGCAAAGTATTTCATTCAGAGAGACTAAAATTCGTATATATATATGGGGGGGTTTTGTTTGTTTGTTTGTTTGTTTGTTTTTGAGACAGAGTCTCACTATGTTGCCCTCAGTAGAGTGCCTTGGCATCACAGCTCACAGCAACCTCAAACTCTTGGGCTTAAGCAATTCTCTTGCCTCAGCCTCCTGAGTAGCTGAGACTACAAGTGGCTGCCATAATGCCTAGATATTTTTTTATTTTGGTTCGAATTGTCATTGTTGTTTTTAGCAGGCCCAGGCCGGGCTCAAACCTGCCAGCCTTAGTGTATGTGGCTGGCGCCCTATTCACTGAACTATGGGCGCCGAGCCTAAAATTCATATTTTTGAAGAAGCTATGAAAAGAAGTTTCTGAAAGCTGCATGATTAATAACAATGAGAATTTTAGTTATAATAAAAGAGACTACGAAATCAGACATCGATGATAATAGCTCATAGAAATGCATGTTAAATATTTATGTTACAAGTGAACCATCTGTTCATGATGGTAAAGTTTGCAGTACCCTTTTGGAATCGTACGTTTTCAAATGTATAACATCATAATCAGTAAATGCTTTCCAGGTGTCGGAGAACAGGTCACCATATCCATAAGAACTCTGAAAGTAGAAATAAAGTAAGTGAGGGCAATAAAAATAAATGAGACAGCTTTTCAAAGATGTTCAAAATCACTGGAAGTGCCTTTCCGAGTTAAAAACTAATGATCCTAAGTAAACTCACAAAATCCATATTAGCAAAATGAATCTGCATCTTGGGTTTGAGCAAATGCCTACTTCAATGAAATATTATCATAAGTAATCATCATAATCACATTTACTTTGTTAATATTATTTTTGTTTTTCCTCCTTAACCCTTTTTATTCTCACATCTTTGAAATTACAGTTATTGGATTTTTTTTTCCTTTGAATTTTCTATCCAATTTTCTATCTCTTGGTACATATAACACACGCATATAACAGCATTTGTACACATTCTGATAAGCTCAGTAGATAAAAACCATCAGGGCAAATGGAATATGCTTTGGAAAGAAATTTCAAAGAAAGAAAATGACTTGAAATCTTTGACATTAAAAATATAAGGTATGAAATTCTTTGGAATGTTTTCCCCACTGACTAGTGAGTAATAAGTGATAATACCCTGTTAATATTAATAGTGCTAATAATAACAACAATATAATAACAATACCATCTTGCACGTTTCTTGTGTCCTAGGCACTGTTTCAGACACGGGAAATCACCCACAAGCCTAATGAGCTAGGTAATATCACTATCCCTAATTTACAGATGGGGAAACACACAAATTTAAGTAATTTGCTGGTGAGTTATAGAGCTGGGATTCAATCCAGACTTTTATGCCACACTTCACATTCCTAAAGGTCCATATGACAGCAGCCTCTGAGTGGAGATTAGTTCATTCTAATGTATTTACCAAATGCATTTCCTTTTTGAAAAGTAAAAGTCAATCATGAGCTAAAAGGAAAGAGATCAATTACTTTTTAAATGATGTAACTCAGACTGAAAAATTCAGCCATTAGAAATAAGCATTATAGGATTACATCCAAGTTAGTTATACATTATGCTCATTATGTCTGTGTCTTTTTAGCTTTATAGCATTCTTACTTCAGTTTTTCATTTTTTTTTTTTTGTTCTTGTGCATAGACAAGACTCTCTCGGTCTGTTATCCTGGTTGGAGTGTGGTGCATCACTATGCTCAATGCAACCTCAAATTCCTGGGCTCAGTTAATCCTCCTGTTGGATTATAGATGTGAGCCACTGCATCCAGTCCGATTGTGAAATTTTATGTTTCACATTTTACAGTTATTTCAAAGCTATTGAGAACTGTTAGATGTTCTCAATCTAAAAAAAAAAAAAAAGTCCTTCCTTCAGTGTTCCTCCAATGCCGTCCTAATAAAGGCCGTTCTCAGCACCATCTAAAATGAAATGCTCCTGTTCCGGCTCAATAATAAATAAAGAGCAATTAAAAGAAGAGGTTCTAGACAGTTTCTTGAGATAAAATATATCAGATAAAAATAAAATGTCCTCTGAAATGAAATTTTAATAATAATATGTAGTAACTTGACTGATCCTTTCTCAAGGATATTACATATTATGTAATAATAACCCCCTCTAGATGCTTCTTTTCCATGCTCCCCGAATTCAAATTATCTACCACAAGAAAAGGAGGGGCTTCTTCTTACTCTCAGTTGAAAAATACCTGAATATTTTTTAAGATAGCATAAAATTTCTGCCTTTTGTATGTCTCAAATTGAAACATGTACACAACCTATGACTTAGTAATTTAATTTTAGAAATCTGTCCCACAGAAATGCTAGGATGAGTGTGTGAGGACATAGATACACGGGGAGGATGTTTACTGCAGCCTTTTAAGAAATTAGCAAAGAACTGGAAACAAACGGAATGTGACTGGGTCGGGGCAGGGACACATACACTGGTGCATACGCTGAAATCCCAAAAGATCCATCAAATAGAACACCACGTAGCCACCAACAAAAGCATAGCCCTAAGTGGACTGACTTGGAAAGATGTCTGTGAGATAACGTTAAGGGGGCAATATGGAAGAGAATATATTTTCTTTTTTATATACACACATATTTCCTTACACAAATCCTTATGTGTAAATTTCACGTAAAGATATATTTGAATTTATTAACATAAAATGTCTTTCAAGGGGCTCACACACCTTAACTGCAGTTACCCTGGGGAAAATTAATTGGAGCAGAGAAAGAAGGAACCTCTTTTTAAAGTTTACATACTTCTGTGTTGTTTGAACTCATTATAATTAGGTATTGGTTTCTTTTTTTTTTTTTTTTGAGACGGAGCCTCAAGCTATCCCCCTGGGTAGAGTGCCATGGCATCACAGCTCATAGCAACCTCCAACTCCTGGGCTCAAGCGAGTCTCCTGCCTCCACCTCCCAAGTAGCTGGGACCA
>CAUYQV010049084.1:0-12831 GCA_963574575.1 Galagoides demidoff | reverse complement strand
CATCTACTTGGGATGCTGAGGCAAAGGAATCGCTGGAGTCCAAGAGTTAGAGATTGCTGTGAGCTGTGATGCCATGGCACTCTACTGAGGGGGGAAAAGTGAAACTTTGTTTCCAAAAAAAAAAAAAAAAGTTGGAAATATATGGTAAGTGTTTTTTTTTGAGACAGAGCCTCAAGCTGTCACCCTGGGTAGAGTGCTATGGCATCACAGCTCACAGCAACCTCCAACTCCTGGGCTCAAGCGAGTCTCCTACCTCCACCTCCCACGTAGCTGGGACTACAGGTGCCTGCCGCAACACCTGGCTATTTTTTTTGTTGCAGCCATCATTGTTGTTTGGTGGGCCCGGGCTGGATTCAAACCTACCAGCTCAGGTGTATGTGGCTGGTGCCTTAGCCACTTGAACCACAGGCCCCGAGCCTACTTGCTTTTTTTTTTGGCATTTTTAAAAATTTTAATTACTAGTCTGATTATCATTTCATTGGTAATCCTTGGTAACAAAACAACGTAACTTAATTTTTAAACTTTTTCTTTATTTTATTTTTATTGAAGCACTACACGTTCATAGCTTAAAAATTCAAATGCGTTTAAAAGACTTAAAATAATAGCACTTTCCTTTCTCATCTCTCCCAACCCTTGATTCATATGCCCCAGAGGCAAACATGTTTTAAAAATGTTTTACCTGGTAGTTATCTCACAAACTTAAATAATGTATTTCATCTATTTCTTACTTGTTTTTTAAAATATTAAGCACTTTTTACTAATTTTCTAGTAGGAAAAATGAAGATTCCTCTTTTTCTTTTTTAAGCTTTCTTTTCCTCAACACAAAATACCTATTCTTTTTCCCTCCCTGAAGTATAGTTAAATTACAATTTTTAGTTAAATCAATATTCTGTATTTTATTTTGGTGATTTATAAATATTGTTTATAATTTAATCATAATGTTTAAAGCTTTAACTTTAGGGGCGGCGCTTGTGGCTCAAGGAGTAGGGTGCTGGCCCCATATACTGGGGGTGGCAGGTTCAAGCCTAGCCCCGGCCAAAACTGCAAAAAAAAAAGATTTAACTGTATACTGCATGTCCATATATCTATTAACATTAACATTTTCCTGTAATTGCTTTATGACATCTATCAGTTTGTCATTCATTTTAGTTTTTTGAATAACTTCAAAATGAGTTCCAGGTGGGAGTCATTTGACTCCTGAGTGCTTCCTCATGTGTATTGTAAACTAGAGTTCATTTGGTTATGATTATTCTTCTTTTTATATAAAACATACATACCATGAAATCACAGATTTGAACCATTCTGTGGATTTTGACCTAGGGGTCAGCAAACTCTCTGAAGGACCATATAGTAAGTATTTTGGCTTTTTAGGTGATGTGGTCTCTGAAGAAACTTAATGAGAACTTACTGAGTCTCTGTCCCAGCTACTCAACTTTGCTGTTACGGCATAAAAGACAAAGACAGTATTTAAATTCATAGATATGGCTCTGTTCCAATAAAATTTTATTTATAAAAACAGGTGGTGGGCCAGATTTGGCCTGCAGGATAGATGCTGACAGATACAGATATCTGTATAACCTAAACCTTTACCAAAATGTAGAGCATTACTAACAGTCTGGAAAGTTTTTTATGCTCCCCCTCCTTTTTAAAGTTAATCTCTGCCCAAATACCCTATAGGCAAACTCCCCGCCCCCCCCAGTTGAGATTAGTTTTGCTTGTGTGTTCATTTCATGTAAATAGAATCATGCAAGATATGCTTTTTGGTAAAACTTCTTTCACTCAGCATAATCTTGAGATTCATCCATGTTGTATATACTAGTGATTTATTGAATACTCCATTGCAGGAATACACTTCACTTTATCCATTTTCTGTTGATGATCACCTTGGCTGGTTCTGCTATGGTTTTTGACTAATAGTTTGGCTATTGAGAACATTCTTGTGCAAGTCTTTTTGTGGACATATGTTTTCATTTCTCTTGTCTAAATACATGAATAATGGAATTGCTATATCATAGGGTAGCTGCATGATTGATTTTGTAGGAAATTGAGAACTTTTCCTAAGCAATTGCACCTTTTTACACACCTGCCAATACACATAATGAATGCATTAATGATCTGGTTGCTCTGCATTCTGTTCAGCATTTAGTATGCCATTCCTTTTAATTTTAGCCATTCTGGTGAGTGTGTAAGATTTCTCTTTTGCTTTTAGTTTGCATTTTCCTGATGACTAATGTTGTTGAACATTTTTTCATGTATTATTAATTATTGTTGTTGTATTATATATTTGTATATTTTCCTTTATGAGGTCCTCTGGTTTTATTTTATTTTCTGTTTTTCTTGGAGTTTATAATTTAACTGTTTAGCTTTTTAATTTGCTTAATTTGGTATTTGCCTATTATTAAATTATCTCCAAACTTTTGAACTTAGTTCTAGAACTCTTCTAATAAACGCAGCAAGGAGTTTAGCTACTTATTAAAGATTTTATGTATGGAAAAATTTTGTTCCTGGTTGGTTTACTTTCTTTATGGCGGTGTGTTTTAAAATAATAATAAAAAAGGGATTTAATTTATAATGAATTCAAGTTTTATCATTTTTTTCCTTCTTTAAATTTAAGGAATATCTCCTTTTGTAAAATTTTAACATTTCATTTTTTTTAGGCAGAACCTCAAGCTGTTGCCCTGAGTAGAGTGTAGTGGCATCACAGCTCATAGCAACCTCCAACTCCTGGGCTTAAGCAGTTCTCTTGCTTCAGCCTCCCAAGTAGCTGGGACTACAGGCGCTTAGGACCACAACGCCTCGCTATTTTTTGGTTGTAGTTGTCATTGTTGTTAGGCAGGCCTGGGCTGAATTCGAACCCACCAGCTCTGGTGTATGTGGCTGGCACCTTAGCCGCTTGAGCTACAAGTGCCAAGCCAACATTTCATTTTTAGTATTAACAAGGAATCATTTTTTACCTTAAGGTCAAAAAGATGATTCTCTATTTCTTAAATTTAAAAGTGTTGCTTCACATTTAAGTATTTGAGATACCATAAAGGTTTGGATTGTCAAATCAGACTCACAGAATCAAAGAAAGCCAGTGTGAAGCTATAATAATTTGAATGATGTACGTGATCTCCAGGATTGGAGTTCTGTTCCCCAGGTCCCTTCTTCCTTCATTAGAGTGTATTTGGCCCAGACTTAACCCATGAAGTTTCTAAGTGATTTATGTAGCTTAAATCTAAGAGAACTATGTGAACATCTCTATTTTATACTCTTAAAAATATAGCATTTTCTAGAAAGTGATGCTATTAAATCTGTAGAATCTTGGCTTATTTACTATACTTCTAGACAGATCAGAGACATCCTGCTGAAAGCATCCTTCCCACGGGTGTTTCCGTGGAGGTCTGTCATTGCCATATTTAACAGGGTTCTTTGACTAGATTACTTTTTTCTTCCCTCCTTCTCTCCCTTTTCATTTCTTTTCAGTGTTAATTCATTTAACCTATAGGTAGAAAGATAAATACAAAAAACCAGAAAAGTACATGTATGAAAATAATATGGTCTATTCACATGAAAAGAGTGATGAAACCGAATCCCTATAAGTTTAATGCATTTTAAACACAGTGTGTGAAATAAATTCTTTCTCATT
This sequence comes from Galagoides demidoff, assembly GCA_963574575.1. Classification (NCBI taxonomy): domain Eukaryota; kingdom Metazoa; phylum Chordata; class Mammalia; order Primates; family Galagidae; genus Galagoides; species Galagoides demidoff. Next base: position 9,203 of record CAUYQV010049084.1, on the reverse strand, counting down.
TAAAAATGTCTATGAAGTTATCAGAATAATCTGATGCTATCTATTTAATAGACTGAACCTCCACTGAATACTCCAGAAAACAGGGAATATACTGCTGAAATAATGTTTGAGTCCTTCAATGTTCCAGGCTTGTACATCGCTGTACAGGTAAGCAAGTTTATGTTTATTTAAGCTTGACTCTTAAATGTAATCTGGTTTAATTTGCTGTTAAAATATATAATTTTTTTCTTTTTTTCCTACAAAGGCTTAAACATAATGTCAAAGCATATCATAGTTCTGTCCTGAATTGTTAATTTAGAAATAATACTATAGGGAATAGAGATAGTCAGAGAAAAAGAGAATTGTTAAAGGAAGTAAGTTAACGATTGGATATTTCAAGGGCTTTCATAGGATAGACAAAGGGAACTAGTATTTATTGAATGCTTTTTATGCCAAGAATGTAACATATGAGTTTGTCTATTCTTGTATGTTCTTTATGCCATTTATCATTGTCTTTTTGATTGACTTACCTTTAGGTATATTTGACCACCCTCTCTTTTGTGTTTCTCTGTATCCTGTATATAATAAATATCTGTAATGTTTTATTGACTTAATTTGTGCATGTATCTATATGAAACAACTTCTCTTCCATCTCTCCTTAAGATCAGAGCTTACCTCTTCCTTGGCTTTTAACCCTATAACAAATGCAATACTTGACATATCACAAATGCTTCATGAGTGTAATAAATTTATTATTCCTATTAATTAACAGCTATTTTTATTTGGTGTTTTTTTTTTTTTTTAAGACAGAGTCTCACTGTGTCACTCTGCGTAGAGTGCTGTGCCATCATTGCTCACAGCAACCTAAAATTCTTGGGCTTAAGCAATTCTCTTGCCTCAGCCTCCCAAGTAGCTGGGACTATAGGCCCCACCACAATGCCTGGCTGTTTTTTTGTTGTAGTTGTCATTGTTTAGCAGGTCCAGGCCGGGTTCAAACCCACCCGCCTGGTATGTGGCCAGCACCCTAATCACTGAGCTATAGGTGCTGAGCCATATTTGTTTTTTTGTTTATTTATTTATTTTTTTTTACAGAGTATAAAGCCTAAAATTTATTTATTTTATTTCATGTTAACGTCAGGGTACAGACGACAAATCACAATAATAGAATTTGTTAAGTAAAGTCCCTCTTGTAGGTGTGACATATGCTTTACATAATGCCTATTTAGTGGGAGCACCCCAACTCTAATTGAAATGAGTTTTTCTCCTATATGGGCATGAATTAGATCATCTACTGGCTTCATATTAATATTGAGTACATTGGATATTTGCTTTTTCATTCTTGTCATACTTTACTGAGAAGAATGTATTTCAACTCCTTTCAGGTTAATATGAAAGATGTGAAGTCATCATCTTTTTTTTTTTTGAGACAGAGTTCTACCCTGTGCCCTGAGCAGAGTGCACTGGTAGTCATAACTCCCTGCAGTGGGTTTTTTCCACGTCTTAGCACTTGTAAATTGATCTGCAATAAACAATCTAGTGAAAATGTCCTTATGATAAAAGGATTTTTTTTCTCATGTGGGAAGATACCTAGTAGTGGGATTTTGGGATCAAATGGGAGATCTAAGTTGAGTTCTGTGAGGATTCTCCATACTTTTTTCCAAAGAGGCTGTATTAGTTTGTAGTTGCACCAACAGTGTAAAAGTGTTCCTCTCTCCCCATCTGTGCCAGCATCTGCAACTTTGGGATTTTGTGATGTGGACTAACTTTATTGGGATTAGGTGATATCTCATGGTAGTTTTGATTTGCATTTCTCTGATGATTAGAGACAATGAGCATTTTTTTCATGTTTATTAGCCATCCGTCGTTTTCAGAGAAAGATCTGTTCATGTCTCTTGCTCAGTGATAGACGGATTGTTAGCTCTTTTTGTTGGTTAATTTGAGTTCTCTATAGATCCTACTTGTAAAGTCTTTGTCAGATTTGTAATATGAAATCTTTTCCCATTCTGAAGGTTGTGTATTTGGTTTGATTGTTGTGTTCTTAATTGTGCAGAAACTTTTCAGTTTAAGTCTCATTTGTTAATTTTTGTTGTGGCAATTGTTTCAGAAGTCTTTTTCATAAAATGTTTCCCCAGGCCGACATCTTCAAGAGTTTTCCCACACTTTTCTTCTAGGATTTTAATTGTTTCCTGCCTTAGATTTAAAGCTTTTATCCATCTTGAATCAATTTTTGTAAGTGGTGAAAAGTACAGGTAGTTTTACTCTTTTACATGCGATTAACCAGTTTTCCCAGCACCACTTGTTGAATAATGATTCTTTTCTGCAGTTTATGCTTTTGTTGGATTTATCAAAGATCAAATGGCTATAAGCGACTGGTTTGATCTCTCTCTTTCTCTCTCTTTTTGTTTCTGTTCGGTTCCATATGTCTGTGTCTCTATTTTTGTGCTAATACCATGCTGTTTTTATCGCTGTGAACTTGTACTATAGCCTAAAGTCTGGTAAGGTGATGCTTCTGGCTTTGTTTTTATTACTAAGAATTGCCTTGGCAAGCCTAAAATTTATAAATACCGCATTCAAAGTTAAATGGTTATTTGTGATATGAACTGATGTATACCTGACTTTGTTCTTTCTTGGGATCAGACTGTGTTTTTGTAACCCCAGGGTACATAGGACCAATAAATGATAATTATTGAGATGGCTGTTTCAGCTTGGATAGCAAAGGACTTTTTAATATTGAATGCAATCCATAAATTTAGTGGCCTGCCTTTTAAGTTCTCTGTTGCTAAAAATATTTAATCATAAACCTGTCAGGAACTTTATAAAAAGGAATTCAATCATGAGTCTCAGCTCTTTTTTAATTCTTAGAATGTGAATAAAGCAGAGGTTTGGGGGAATTCATTTTTTACTTGTGAGTTTTTGCCTCTCATCTTTATACTGAATATGCTGAACTTAACATTTAACATCATTAGGTATAGCTTACTTTAAAATAGTGGCAGTAAGATTTTTGTTTGATCCTTCTGGAGTCATTATTTGGTATCTCAGTGCTTTTCTTAGTAGCCTCCAAGTATACTTAACTTCATCATTTAGTCTGTTCTGTTGTGTTGATGGTTAGCAGTCAATAAAATTTCTGTAACAAGATGTGCTGATACATACTGATTCTAACTTGGGATCTTAGCTACTTAGAAAAGACTTGTAAAATATTATTGATAATAATTAATGGTTGTAAGTGATGGTCTCAGACTTATCTAAACAGGAGTGATATCTCACAATTAACTGTAAACAATTGTTTTTTAAGCTAGTAGCAGTATGAAATTTTTCATATTTCCAAAAATACTGTATAGATCTGTAACTTACAATTATTACATGGTCATTCTGTTTAAATAGAAGGGTCGCCTAGTTATCTTTCTAGGTCCCTGTCACCTATTACATTCCAAGTAGGTAAAATAAAGCTAGTTTAGGTCTGTTTTTAATTATTAGTCATTTACTTTGAGTCTTGGATTATAAGAAATTTTATTTTATTTTTTTAAATAAATGGTCATTTTCTTAGTTTTCAAAAGAAAGAAAGAATTTTTTAAAAAGAAAGAATTGTCTTTTATTGGCTATTCCAAGAGTTCTCATAGAAAAATATTCCTCCCAACTTTGCTTCCTAATTAAACCATAGTAGTATTTGCAAGTATCCAGTGGCTTTTTCTGTATGTTACATAGTGCCTAACACATATTGCATTTAAAAAATTTGAAATTAATCTTTCGAAGAGTGATAGTTGCTCATAGTCACCAAAAATTTGAAATTAATCTTTTGAAGAGTGATAGTTGCTCATAGGTTCCTGTGTATTGAATAACTTAGGAGGTTGGGTGGTTGTATACTTTTCCCCTCACATTGTCCTTTGTAACATGCCAGCCCAGGTGAACATAGTTTATATTCTGGCAACTTTGTACTGGCAGCTCATTCAGTCTTCCAAGTTTTGGGCTTTAGAAGAAAACTAGCCCTCATAAAAACACATACAAATTTTAAATATGCTTCTGAAAGCAAATACAACCCTGTTATATACTTGTCTTAATAAAGTATAGGGAGTGAACAATTTTATTGCATAATACAAAATTAATTTCACGTATTTTCTTTCCCCAGATAATATATTTAAAATTAAATAAAATACTCAAGTAAAATAGTGTTTGCTATTAACTTTTTTGCCTGTCTTATTTCTATTTATTCAAGGCCGTCCTTGCCTTAGCTGCATCCTGGACCTCAAGACAAGTAGGAGAACGGACGTTGACTGGTACGGTAATAGACAGTGGAGATGGTGTCACTCATGTCATTCCTGTGGTAAGGATATTTTACGGTTACTGAACAGAACATGAAATAACACATCTGGCAAGGTTAAATTATATGAATTAATACTATTTTTAGTGGGAAACTTCTTTTTTTTTTTTTAACATGTGTTTGTTAGGTTTCCATTTTTTGCCTTCACAAAATTAAAAAGGTTTAAAACTTAATAACAATAACAATGTTTAAGATAAGGACTAGAAACAAAAAAACCATAAAGAACAAATGAAGATAAATACATTTGAAGAAAAGAAATCAGACAAGTGCTGCATCGAAATATTAAGCAATAATAATAATAATAATGAAAGGAAAATAACATTCACATTGTCAAATAAGAGTATGTCTATTATAGAATGCTTTGACTCTGAGGTTCATCAAAAAAACAGATCATGCCAAATCTTATAGAAAAGGAAGAAATACTTCAAAATCATTTTACTTAATCTGGATGCACCTGATATTAAAATTGGAGAAAATATATTATTAAAAAGGGGAAATTACAAACATATTTCACTTATAAATGAGGATACAATTAAGGAAAATAGTGACTAATTCTCACATAAATTGGATTTAATTCAACTTGTTAATATGTTGTTTAGGATATTGCAATACTTACTCTTTAAAAACTTTAAATGTATGCCTTAAAAATTTAGTGTAATTTGGTCATTTGTTCAGTTATAGGTATATTTTGTCCAACTTTTTATTAACTTTTTATTTATTTATTTATTTATTTTTGAGATAGTCTCATCTGGTCACCCTTGGTAGAGTACCCTGGTATCTTAGCTCACAGCAACTTCAAACTCTTGGGCTTTCTCTTGCCCCAGCCTCCCAAGTATCTGGGACTATAGGTGCCTGCCACAATGCCTGGCTTTTTTTTTTTTTGTTATTGTTTGTTTGTTTAGCAGGCTCTGGCCAGATTTGAACCCACCAGCCCTGGAGCATGTGGCCGGTGCCCTAACCACTGAGCTATGGGTGCCTAGCCAGTATTGGCTATTGCTATTATAAACAAATTCTAAAATGTTTCTTTTGTTGCAAGTTTATGCTATAATTATGAACTGCAGTATGTGTGGAGTCTCTTAAATATGTAGTTCTGTTTCTAGTTGGGTATGTGTTTGTTTGCCATTTGATGACCTCTCTTATCCATAGTTAACAGATTTTAGATTTGTCTGCAGGTTGATTGTGCAACAGTTGTAAAGACATGATCTTTTAATAACCTTTGGGTATTTATTTATTGAATAAAAATCTCAACTTAATGATCATGCTTTATGGTTTGTGTTTAGTAAAACATGCTAAGAAAAATGCAACAGAGGGTTTATCAGAGAGCATTTTTCTGCAAGGCCTTTGTGCTTCCATTACTTAATGATAAATTAGTTTTTTTTATTATGTGTGATAGACTCAATATGGCTATAGAATTCTTACTGATCCTTATGAAATGGGTATATAAGGAATGGTTTAGCTTTGAAAATCATTTTTATATCATATTGAATATCATTTAAAGCATGAAATTATTTTGAACTTTTATTCATTGTTCTCTCTCTGATTTTTTTTTTTTTTGGAAATAGGTCTCACTCAGACGTCATGGGGTTGCGTGCTGTGGCATCATAGCTCATAGCAACTTTAAACTCTTGGGCTGAAGCTATGCTCTTGCCTGGGGCCTCTCCAGCTGGGACTGCAGGTGCACACTACAATGCCCAGCTGTTTTTTTTTTTTTTTTTTAAAGAGATGGGGTTTCTCTCCTGAGCTTAGGCAATCCACTTGTCTTGGCCTCCCAAAGTGCTAGGATTGTAGGTGTAAGCTATTGCCCTAGCCCTGTCTCTGATTTTTTAATGGATCATGCAGCCTCTGTTGAGGATTACATCCTCAGGATGACTAGCCTTTTTTTAAATTTTTTTTATTTTTGAGACAGAGTTTCACTGTGTCGCCCTCGACAGAGTGCCATGGCACGATAGCTCACAACAATGCCAAACTCTTGGGTTTGAGTGATTTTCTTGCCTCAGCCTCCCAAATAGCTGGGATTACAATGCCCGGCTATTTCTGTTGTTGTTGTTGTTGTCATTGGTTAGCAGGCCCTGGACTGGCTTTGAACCCACCAGCCCGGGTGCAAGTGGCCGGTGCCCTAACCACTGAGCTATGAGTACCAAGCAGGGTGACTGCCTTTGGATTAGAGTTCTCCTCCATTCCCACCCTCTTAATGTGTCATAATAGTTTTAGTAATAATTGCCATTTTTTAAATGACAGCTTTGTTGAGAGATAATTCCCATACTATCCAATTCACCCATTTAAACTCATCAGTGTTTAGTAGATTCACTGAGTGTGTCTATGGCCATATCAATTTTAGAACATTTTTGTCACTTAAAAACAAATGTATTCATTAGCATACACTCTCCTTTCCCCTTGAGACCCTCAGCCCCTGGCAATCACTAATTTACTTTCTGTCTATATAGATTTGTCTGTTCTTCTGGCCATTTTATATAAATGGAATCGTGTACTATGTGGTCTTTTATGATTGGCTGCTTTCACTTAGCCTAATGTTTTTAGGCTTCATCCATGTTATATCATGTATAGTGCTGCATTTCATTTTATTGCCAAATAATATTTCACTTGTGTGAATAAACCACATTTTATTCAGTCATTGGGAGTTATTTTAATCTTGGAAATAGGAATGCATCCAATATTTAGTAGCTTTTTAATAGTTTAATTGGCAGCTTATTTTTCTTAGTGGTACATAAAGTAATTGTTCATCTTTAAGTTCTAATTTAAGTTCAAAAATGAGTCTGTGATAAAGATTGTATTATTCTTTGACTACCTTAGTTTACTTGTTAATAAAATGCAAGTAAATGTCTTGCCTATGGTCACCCAATAATAGGTAGTGAGGCTAGGATTTGAAATGGTTCTGTCTCATTTAAGTCTCTTCTGAACATCTACACAACTGAGCAATAATAACTGTATCTTGATAATTAAAATTGGTAATTTGTAAATAGAAGTTATTAAAATGGAAAAGAATGGTGTTTTAGTAAAGATATTAAGAATAAAGATAAATATTCTTGTTCACTGTTTTCTCACCTTTCAGACTAATAAAGTATTTTTTATTATTTCATTTTATCTTCTTTGTTGATTTATTATTTAGGCTATACCTCTTTGCTGTCGTCATTTGTTTTTTGGTGGTAGTTGCTCTATAATTTATAGTAAACATCTTTAACTGTTAACATCCAACTGCAAATAAGAATTATACCAGCTCTGTTCATTTCTTCTTCTTCTTCTTTTTTTTTTTTTTCTTATTTTGGAGACAGGGTCTCCCTATGTCACCCTTGGTAGAGTGCTGTGACATCACAGCTCACAACAACCTCCAACTCTTGGGCTTAAGCCATTCTCTTGCCTCAGCCTCCTGAGTAGCTGGGACTACAGGTGCTCTCCACAATGCTCAGCTATTCTTCTGTTGCAGTTGTCATTGTTGTTTAGCTGGCCTGGGCTAGGTTCAAACCCACCTTGTAGCCGGCGCCATAATCACTGTGCTATGGGCGCCGAGCCTCTTTTTCTTTCGTTTTTAAACTTTGGTAGTTTTTATTGCTATGTCTTCAAATCCCTTTTTTCTTCTTTGTTTAATCTGCTGTAATCTTAATCTAGCATTTAAAAAAATTTTCAAATATTATAGTTTTCTTCTTAAGAGTCTTTTTGTATCTTTCATTTCTCCTTTCCTCATGCTCATTGATCTTATTGACCTTATCAATTATGTGGAATATATAGTTACTGTTTTTGCCTACTAATTCTATCAGCCTTGTCATTTCTCTTTATTATTTTTTTTCTCCTGGTCAGGGGTTGTGCTTTCCTGATTCTTTGTATGCTTACAGTTTTTGATTGGGTACTGTACATTTACATTGATGCATCCTGGATATGTCAAGTCCTTTAAATAATTTAGAGTTTTCTCCTGGAACAAAGTTAAGTTAGTGGGAATCAGTTTGATCCTCTCATGGGCTCCCGTGCGCTCCTTTTTAAATGTTACTAAGCAGGTCCAGAATAGGCTTTTGTCTGTGGCTGTTTTTTCCCCTATTATTGAAGTAATATTCTTCTGACAACTTGATTTCATGTTCTGTGTTTAGAAAATCTTTTAACTCTGGCTAGTGGGAACATGAATTGTTTCTGGCCATGTATGAGCTCTAAAGATTGTTCTGTCTACTTTTTTTCTGAAGGTTCTTTCTGTGGCCTTGATAATTTGCTCATGATACCCTGATGAATAGTCAGCTAAGGAGATACTGTCTTCATATCTCAAGCTCTTTGTTCATGAAGCTCCTCCTCCAGCACTGCGACTACAAACCTGAGTCACTTTGGTTTTTCTGAACTCTAAATTCTAGTTGCTGCCTGGTAACTCTTCCCAGGCATTGAGATAGGGTGTTTGTGATATTCACCTTTATTTCATATGAATTTTCCTTTAAGTTGAGGAGGTCTGATACCTTGTATTCTTTCATGGCCAAATGAAGATGTCTTTAATATTCTTTCTTAATGAAATTTAATTTTGCTATATTATTTGTTATAATCCTAACCCTTATCGATCAGTTTATAAATCTATTCCATAGAATTTAGTTATTTGGCATTGTGATGGTGCATGGAAGGCCTCAGGCTTTTGAAATGAGTACCTACTTCATTAGAAAAATGATGGCTACTTTGTGAATTAATGATCAGATTTTCTTCAGTGCAATCTCAGTTTTTTGCTGAAATTATAAAAGTTTTCAAAATAATAGTCTTTCTGATGTAAAGTCTGCTCTCTAAATCATTTGATACATATCTTCCAAAATGCATCATTTCTGTGTTGTTGAATCATTTTATTCAGTTATAAATTGTCAGTGGAAGAATACATTTAAGTTGCTAGTCATTATTTGTAATTTTTGTATGGTAGTTTTTTTTTTTTTTTTTT
>CAUYQV010049082.1:0-11318 GCA_963574575.1 Galagoides demidoff | reverse complement strand
TACACCTAAGGTGGCGGGTTCGAATCCCCAGCCCGGACCCGCCAAAACAACAATGATGACTGCAACCAAAAAATGGCCGGGCATTGTGGCGGGCGCCTGTGGTCCCAGCTACTTGGGAGGCTGAGGCAGGAGACTCGCTTGAGCCCGGGAGTTGGAGGTTGCTATGAGGTGTGATGCCATGGCACTCTATCCAGGGGGATAGCTTGAGGCTCCGTCTCAAAAAAAAAAAAAAAAAAAGAAAATGGAGGCTGGAGAAGCTCCAGGGAGGAAGCAGAACCAGTCCTCCTGGTTTTAACTCTGCCCTGCTGCAGCCTTCAGGAGGCCCGGTCACCATCCAGGCAGGCAGGCAGCAAGAGGTCTTGAGCCGGTGACTTGTTGCTATTTGCCCTGAAGTGAGTGGGCTGGCCCGACTGCACTGGGATCAGAGACCAGAACAATGCAACAGCTGACCTGAGCTTTCTGGACTTGCTTCCCAGACTTGCTTCCCTGAGCACCCAGAGGACCCCTCCCCAGGTCCTAGACAGCCTGAGTGTGTATGAAGGACACAGTTTTGCTTCTACGCTTTTAGCTAGAGGCCCAGGGGGCTGAGTGTACAGAGGCTGTCAGCAAACCAGAGCACAAGCAGATTGTTGCCTAGGCTGAGAGATGCTGGGATTTGCTTACGGAGGCAGCATTTCGGGGGGAACAGGTTGCCACAGAGAACTCACAGGTGTACAAAAAAGGTCATCATTGTCCCTCTGTGAATGCTTAGATCTCCGCACTGCCTGATGTGTCATAATAAAGTGTTATAGAAAAAGCTGGCCAGCATGGGTGTTCCTTTGCTGGGGCCAAGGAGGATTCATCCTCTCAGGTAGTTATGAGGAAACCCGTTTTTTCACACTACTTCTTCAGCACATTAAAGCCTGCCATGTCCTGGGTTTGCCTTGCTTTTCTTAGCTGAATAGAATTTGAAACTGTTTTTTCTAAATTTATAGAATAGATAACCCTTTGGAAGGAAAAGTAGAAGTCTCTGAGACCAAGATTTGCCTTATGGTTACAAGGCATTTCCAAGTCACTTGCCAGAGTGATCAAGGAGCCCACTGCAGTCCCCAGTCGGGCCCCTGCACAGGCATCATCTCCAGGTTTGTTCATTACATGGGGCTCATTAGAACACAATTCCTTGGGTGGCACCTGTGGGCCCCATGTACTGAGGGTGGCGGGTTCAAACCTGGCCCTGGCCAAACTGCAACAAAAAAAATAGCCGGGCGTTGTGGTGGGCGCCTGTAGTCCCAGCTGCTCAGGAGGCTGAGGCTTAGGTCAGAGAATTGCCTAAGCCCAAGAGCTGGAGGTTGCTGTGAGCTGTGACGCAACAGCACTCTACTGTGGATGATAAAGTGAGACTCTGTCTCTAAAAAAAAAAAAAGAACACAGTTCCTCAAGGAATCAGGGCCACCGTATAATAAAAGATTCCAAACCCAAAGAAAGTGGGTCCAGGGTCACACCCAACCTTCTGACTCTTTCATTAGTGTAGCCATGTCAAGTCCTCAAGACCTCACTCTAGATCCTGGAAGGAGAAGGAACTTTCAATAGTCTCAAGTAATTCCTTAGAGAATCTCATTGGGCAAACAATTTGCCATGTGGGAAAAGAAGATCTGGTATTGCGTTTCTTCCCAGCTTTTCTTTCCATGGCTCTATCAGCGTTTGGAGAGCATCAGTTTCTCTTCAGGGGCAAGTTCTTTCACCAAGGAGGAGCTTCCCGATTCCCCTAAACAAGGTGTGGTTTCTCTCTCCTGACACTTTGTCCCTTCCACGCTAAAAATCATCACAATGATAACAGTTATCTTTTGCTGAACACTTATGGACAGCTAAGAGCATTCATGTGTTGTCTTATTCAATCCTCTCAACAACTATATCTCAAGTAAGATAACTATCTCTGTCCGACAGGAGAGGAAATTGCCACCTAACACATGAAGTAACTTACCTGAGTCATCAGGAAAAGGCAGCCCTGGGCCAAGCTCACCCTGCTGACTTAGCACTGTCAACCAGACGCCATCCTCTCTTCCTGCGTCTCCCTGAACATGCCTCTCTGCCTGTAACTAAAGACAGGAGCGGCTTCTTCCTTTGTTTTCATTCTCACTAATCTTATTTTAACCCATCTTTATAAAGTCCTACGTTAAGAGCCATCAGCCCGAATTGGTTTAAATTTACGAATTCCATGGACTGGCTGGGTCATGGCTGACAACTTCAGGGATGAGTCCGACCAAGCGGCCAAAAGAATGTCACCACCTGGCTGCTGATAAGGGTTCTGTGGCTGGCTCAGCTTGTTTCTGGTGGGGGTGGCCCCAGGCTCAGCTTTCCTTCACACCCCTCTGTTGCTGGGCTGAAGTTTCCCTGGAGCAAGAGCTCTGTCCTATTTACTTATCTTATCACTACTTTCCCCTACCCTTTTTCTGGCCACCAGGGGTTTGTACTTAGTCCTCAGGCAATCAACTGTGGTGTGCTTGGAAGGCTTGAGCCAGACAAGGTATGCGTGCACATCACACCTCACACTTCTCACTTTAGCCTCTTGGGGCCCTGGGGCTGAGCTGTGATGAAGGCGCAAAACATCTCAGAAGGGGACAGCTTCCCGGAGCAATCAGACTGCTCACCTGGGCAGCAGGGCCAGCCTTGGAGTCATGGAGTTGAGAGCTCTTTCTGCCTCAGAAGCTCCTATTTTCTGGGCTGTACCCCAACCTCTTGGCTAGCCCACTTCTTCTACCAAGTAGGCTCACAGAAATGAGTTCTCTTCTTGAAGGTCCCTAGGGACAGGCTGCAAAATGCCTGCCTGTGAGATTAGCTGGCAGCCTTCCTACTGCTCAAGTCTTGGGAAATGCTCCTGAATCCTGGGCCTCCCTGCTCAAGGGCATCCCATGGAAGAGTTCTCCGCTCTTGGCCACAGGAGAGCCCCCCATGGGTCCTCCCTGCCTCTGCACCCAGGGCACAGTGTACTGGGGGGTATCTCAGCCTCTTCCCTCCCAAGACCTATCCAGCACCTGGTACCAAGGGGTGCTCCCACAGAGGCAGGCAGGGGAGAAAAAGCCACCCTTCCCGAGTCCTCTGAGCCCTCTTCAAACCTCAGGCAGCCTTCCCTCTCCTGCCCACTTGGGTGGCCTCTACTCTCTGCTCCCTGCTGCCCTGCTGTTTCCTTGGTGCTCAAGTAGCCTCCGCCACTCTGTCCCCACCTGGGCACCAGCCCCTGCTCAGTTCTGCATATGTACATGGAGGACTCCCAGGCTTAGAGTCACTTTTGAGATGAAGCAGGACATATTCCTGTAGCTGGTCATTTTCCTCATCCAGGTGTGAGAGTTACTTTGAGTGAGAGATACTTAAGGGCTCCTCCTGACTCTGATCTCATGTACTCCTCCAGGACAGGAGACATTCTTTGTCATCCTTAGGTTGTACACAGAGTGGGCTATTTGCCTTGGCCAGACCCCACCCTCTCCCTCCCTGCACCTGATATGTCTGGGAGAACTCATGAGGAATCAGTCTTAACAGGGGCCTCCCACTTGCCAGTTTGCCACCCAAACCAGGTGCTCCCAGAAGGGCTTTCTTCTGGTGCCAACCCTCTTCTGGCTAGGTATCTTTGTCACTAGGGTTCCCAGGTGTCACTCCTGAGTCTGGCACCAGGCCACTCCTGCAGAGGAGACTTCTTACTTGGCCCAAAGGCCTCACTCCCGGCTGAATATGCTCCCATGGGGCTGAGTCTCAGGCCCACCAGTCCAGGGGGACATGCAACCCTGAGCTCACCCTCAACTCCTGGATCCTGGTTCCCACCAGAATCAGCTTAAGGAAGGACCCCAAGTAGCAACTGCAGAAACCTCTGACCTCTGACCTCAGTTTCTCCCAGGAAAAGAACAACTGGGAGACTGTAGCGTGTTAGCCTTGCTTCTCAGTGGGCCCGGCATCTATAAACCTGAGCTCACTGGGCTGCACGTCCTGTAGCTGACCAGGTCATCCACCCTGTGGCAGAAGTGGGCAGCCCAGGCCTGTGAGGAGTGATGGTGCTCAGCCAAGCAGGCCCCTGACTTGGCCTGCTGCTGAGTTTTAGAGTCAGAATATATGCCAGGTCAGACGTAGCAAAAGGGTGTGACTTGGAGCGTAGCAAAAGGGTGTGACTTGGAGCGTGGGACCCAGCAATGCTCCATAAATATTTGTAGAATGAATAGTGAGGGGAATGTCCCAGAGGCAGTAAGGTGAGAGGGGCCTTGTGTGTGGGTGTCATGGTGGCATTGGCTTGGCTCGGCAGGAGCAGGAAGTAAATGCAGAAACAACAGAAACAAGCATCTTTCCCTCTAGCCAGGGAGCTGGAGGTCAGCTTAGAATGGATTGTTTCAAAACCAATCCAGAAAAGGGGTGGCAGATGGGGCAGGATGTGGGGTTCTTAGCCCAGAAGCCCACAGCTATGATGGAACATGGAGTTGGCCTCCCTGCCCCAGGTGAGGGGCAGTCTCAGCACCTCGGCACCCCTGCCTCCAGGCTGAGAAGCCAGAGCCTGCAATGGCAGTGGGACCTTACCTTGGCTGCTCCTCCTGGGCAGCTGGGCCTCACCCTCTTCCAATGCAGGCTGGTGCTTGTCTCTAGCCCAGGAAGCGGCGCACCCTTCAGGCAAAAAAGAAAAAAATGGAAAAGAAAAGAAAACCTCAGTGCTTTTCCCACCCAGCCTCTTCTTCTGAAGGTTCCTGGTTGGTGCCATCCTGCCTCTGTGGGCCCACAGCTTCCTCCCCCCAGCAGCTTACTCACCGGTGTGCCGAGGCTGCCAGCTGTGTGGGGGAGGCGGGACTACAGCCCCTCTGCCCAGCACACACTGGGGCATGCCCTATGGGCCAAAGGCTAGAGTGGGTGCTGAGTCTTGACTATGGGGAAGCTACACCCTGACCAGCACCCTTCTCACTGAATGTGCCCCTGTGAACTCAGCAGAGGACGCACATGGGTGCTGACTGGTCCTGGTAAAATGCCAGGATTCTGGGTAGGAAGCTGTTTCCTTGGTGTCCAGGCCTACCAAGAAGAGGGGGTGGCTGAGGGCTGTCCAGCCCCTGGCAGTACCTTCCACCCTTGCCAGCCCTCTGAACCACTCTTGACCTTGGCATCTCACCACGTCCCTGTCCTGTGGACCCAGAGTGGGCCTGGCCCTGCTCAGACTGACAGCTGCTCCTCATCCAGCTCAGGCCACGTACCTGACATCCCCTCTCCCCAGCACCTATCTCAGGGTCTGGCCCACCCAGCATCAATTAGGACCAACTGCTGTAAGTCCCCACCCAGCTCTCTGCTGGACCCAGCTGGGGGACAGCACACACGGGCTTACACGCTCTCACACTCACACACATGGGTCCACGCCCAGCACAGAGCCACCTACCTGTCCAGGCCAGTCTAACCCAATCCAGCCTCGATCTCCAAATGCTGCTTCCACCAAAGAAGCCACTCCTTTACAGAAACATCCCCTGGGAGGTGAGTTCAAAGCCAGCCCGGGAACACTCCAGTTAGCTCCTGAGGACGCTTGGGCAGCCTGATCACCATATCTGCTGTGGCACTCTGTTGGCTGCCATGGCCCCCCAGGCACTGCTGGCCCCTACAGTGCCTTCCATGTCCTTAGGGGGTGACGGCGGACTCACTGCAAGTCCCATCTTCCTGGAGCCAAAGGTAGGGAGGGGAGAGCTAGAAGGGGCGGTACTCAGGTGCAGCTCCAAGTTCCAGCTCCGAAAATAATCAAATGCAAAGACGAAGAAGAAAAGCTCTGGGCGGGTGGTGACTCAGTGCCAGTGGGCCGGCTTAGTCACCTGGATGGCTGCTGGCGGCTCCTGGCACCGCAGGACCGAGCAGGGCCCTTCCCCTGCGGTGGTCAGAGGGAGCGTGGTCGCCGAGCCCCGCGCCCTTCTGCCTGGCGGGCGGCGGCCGCTCCGCCCGCCTGCGCGGCGATCAGGACCCGGCAGCCCCGGCCGCGGCGCGCCCCTCCTCCACAGCGCGCCCCGGCTCACTTTGGGATTTCTCCTTTAAATCCTCAGGCAGCGACCTGCTCGTTTGGGGCGCCGAGCTGCTCCTACGTTGCTTGGCAATTTTGATATCGTCGGGGGTTGCCATGGGGAGGAGGGTGATGTCATTGACACAAAAAACCCACTGAATTTACAAATCAGCTGGGGCTGGAGTTATTTATAAAAATACGTTTTCCTCTGCCTTTCTTTGCTGAGGCGCGGGAGAAGGGCTGCCTGTCAGGCTCGGGGTGATCCTCTCTGCAGTCCGCCCTACCCTTGTACACAGAGGCCAGACTTCCCTGGATCACCCCAGCCCGCCAAATCCTGGAGCTGAGCATTCAGACCCGGCGGGCACTGGCCACAGTGAGCTGAACACAGCCCCCACCCCCTTTCGTAGTCTCAGCTGGTTTTGCTGTGAAGGGCACATAGTGGCACACGAGGGCGCTAGGCAGGATGGGTGCTGGGGTCTTGGGTTGGCAGGGACCAGAAGCCCTGTCACTCAGCCGGGTTTCTTCATTTCTCGCCCCTGGTCAGAAACAGAGGCATTTGCCAGTAAGGTGGCTTGAGTGGTGTGCCCATCTGCCAGCTGCCAAGGGTGTCAGCTGGAGCCCAGCCCTCCACACTGCCTGCCCCGTCTCTGGCCTCTGCATCTTCTTTATTGGCTTTTTCTTCTCTCAGTATATGTGGGTCTTGGGCACCCCAGGGTTGGCCTCCTGCTCATGTCTCCCCATGCACATGGACCATTTGTGTTGAAACACCTCTTCTCTGTGACTTTGACCATCAACCCAGCACCCGCTCACTCCAGAACCCACCCTGTGCCTGCCCCATGCCAGGTGCCAGCTCCCACATCCAACATGGCACTAGGCTCTCTATAAAACGATTTCTTTTTTTTTTTTTTTTTTTTGAGACAGAGCCTCAAGCTGTCCCCCTGGGTAGAGTGCTGTGGCATCACAGCTCACAGCAACTATCAACTCTTGGGCTCAAGCGAGTCTCCTGCCTCACCCTCCCAAGTAGCTGGGACCAGAGGCGCCCGCCACAACACCCGGCTATTTTTTGTTGCAGCCATCATTGTTGTTTGGTGGGCCCAGGCTGGATTCGAACCCGCCACCTTAGGTGTATGTGGCTGGCGCCTTAGCCACTTGAGCCACAGGCACCGACCCTATAAAACTATTTCTTAAATCTTCTTTCATTGTGAAGCTATGTGATCTTGGGTTAAAAATGTAGGCTCTTTGAGTTTTCACTTTCTGCTCCACTGGTCATTAGTAGAGTGATCTTTGGCATGTTTTTAACCAACAGCATCTCAGTTTCATCTGTAAAATGGGGATGATTTCACCTGCCTCACAGGGTGGTGGGAATTAAATGAATAAAGCTCCTGGCACAGGGACTGCTCACTGCGAGCTCAGTAAACATTAATTTTCTTCTCTGCTGCTATGACTGCATTATTTGTTGCTTATGCTTATCTACCCATCAACTGGTGGTAGGTTCATCTTCCAAAATTATGACCTGGTTACCTCCTGTGCAAAGCTCTCCAGCTGTATATGTAGACATTTGATTGAACTGCATGGTGTTGGATATGATGGTATTTTTTTTCTTTTGAGAGGCAGAGCTTCAAGCTATCCCCCTGGGCAGAGTGCCTTGGGGGGACAGCAACCTCCAACTCCTGGGCTTGAGTGAGTCTCCTGCCTCCGCCTCCCAAGTAGCTGGGACCACAGGCGCCTGCCACAACGCCCGGCCACTTTTTGTTTGCAGCCATCATTGTTGTTTGGTGGGCCTAGGCTGGATTCGAACCCGCCACCTTAGGTGTATGTGGCTGGTGCCTTAGCCACTTGAGCCACAGGCGCCAAGCCGATATCAGGGTATTAAATACAAAAACTTCAATTAGTGGTCAATATGAAATATTTTCCTTTTTTTTTTTTTGGAGACAGGGTCTCACTCTGTTACCTGGACTAGAGTGCAGTGGTGTCAGCCTAGCTCACAGTGACCTCAAACTCGTGGGTTTAAGCCATTCTCCTGCCTCAGCCTTCTGAGTAGCTGGGATTAGAGGTGTATACCACTATGCTTAGCTAATTTTTTCTAATTTTTGTAGAGACAGGGTCTCACTCTTACTTAGAATGTCTCAAACTCCTAGTCTCAAGCAATCCTTCCTCTGCAACCTGCCAGAGTGTTAAAATTACAGGCAGGAATCATTGTGCCCAGTCCAATTTTTTTCCTTTCACTAGGTTATCATTTCCTTCTGAAAAGAGACTCTGTATTTCTCTTCTTTTTATATCTCAACACAATTTTGTGGGTAAACTTAATAGTTATAAATAATCCACTTCTACTCTCTCTAATGACCCAGGAAATGCAAACTAAAAGGGATATATCATATACCCCCCCCCATCACATGGCAGGTGAGAGAGTGAATTGGTACAATGTACTAGTCTTGATCAAAATTTCAAAATGTGTATACATTTGATCTAGCAAATGTACTTCCAGGAATCCATGTTAAGAAATAGTTGCACATGGACGCAAAGATATTTGTGTATTCAGCTGCCTGTTTGGGGCAACCGTCTTTCCATCCTAGCACCATGGCTCAATTTGTCCATAACCTCACAGAGAAGGCACGGGCACTGGTGAACGCTGCTGTGACTTATTCCAAGCCTCAGTTGGCCACATTTTAGTACTATGCCAAGGTTGAACTGGTTCCTCCAACCCCTGCTGAGATCCCTAGAGCTTTTCAGAGCCTAAAAAAAATAGTCAATAGTGCTCAAACTGGTAGCTTCAAACAGCTCACAATTAAGGAAGATGTGCTGAATGGTTTGGTGGCAATTTAGGTGTGGATGTGGTTTTATGTCAGCAAGATCATAGGCAAGCGTGGCATCGTTGGCTATAATGTTTGAAGACCAAGCTTTAACATCTGATTAAATTTGACTTATTTGAGAGGACCATGTGTGATCAGACTGTTACCTGAATAAAATGTGTCCAAAAAAAAAAAAAAAGAATATTCATTGTAACTGTTAAACTGTAACTGCAAAAAATTGCAAACCACCAAAATGTCCATCTACAGGGGACTGATTAATACAGGATGCTACATTTCTATGCAATGAAATACCTGCAGCCTTAAAAAGAGTAAGGATAACAATTATAGCTGAGAGAAAAGACCAAATTACTGAATAGTGTGATGACATCATCTCCTATTTGTTCAAAAATAAAAGAAATTCCTATATCTTTGCATTCAACAACAAATGTTACTGTGGTTATCCGTGGGAGTGAAAATGGGGAGAAGGGTCTTTTTCTTGGTTTTTTATACTTTTTGCATTGTTTGACATTTTTAGGGAACATGTACTGTTTTTGCATTTTAAAAATACAAAATTAAAAATAAACAAGATGTATGCTTTAAAAACTTATGGAGAAACCCCAGAGCTGTGGAGAGTACTTAAAACTTGTATATTTGAACATTTCCTCCCACAAATTCCATTTTAAGACAATGTGGGGACAAGGGAAATATTTTTTCTTCCTCATGTCTTCCTAATTTCCAGAAATGTTATGTCTTAGAGGGAAGAGCAACATGAAGATGAGAAGGAGCTAAGCCAGTAGATAGACTTAATTATGTTAAATTTGAAACACTACTTTATTCAGGTAATAATTACAATGGTTCTCTTTCAGAAATATAACCTTTCTAAGTTTATGCCAGTTTAGGAGAAGCAGGCAGAAATTCCTGATGAAACCATCAACAATGTCCAAGAAATACTTGTGTTGTCCAGATTTTTGCTGCAGTGTCTAGCAGATAGAGATAACAGTAATTTCATGAAGAGACTGAGAACAAAGCAAACCGCCTCCCCCATCTCTGTGTTAGTTAGATTGTCTGACTACCAGCTTGGGGAATCGAGTCCAGGCCAGAAGCCAGGGTAGCCTGGGGGGGCTCCGAGCATCAGGAATGATCCAACCGTCTCCACAGATCCTCACACCAGGACAAAGGTGCTCCCACCATGCACCCACCTGTGTCCTTGCAGGGAAAGAGTGTGATTGGCTGGCTCAGGTCATGTGTTTCTCTCATTCTGGCGGAGGGGAGGGTGTCCTGGAGAAAGGGCCTCTGTTATTACAGGATGTAGGGAGGAAAATCAGGGTGCTGTTTCTGAAGGAAAGGGGAATGGGTGCTGAGGCCAAGAGAGCAGCCAATGGTCACCACAGCGTCTTTGTTACTTTTTCTAATCACTTTCAATTCCTGTGTGTGGAAACCAGCAATTAATTCCTTGATTCTTCTTGTCTTCATGGACTTCTGAAACTGGTGGCTTGTGCAAAGTGAGCCCAGTTCATCTGCTCTATCATGATGCATGACTTCCTGATTTGTGAGACTGCAAACTTAGTCCACTTAGTATTTTATGGGTTTAGAAAATGGGGATCTGTCAGCCATAGGCGGAAGCCTGCAAAGGCTTGGCTGCCTGCAGTCTGGCAGGTGCCTATAGTTCCGGGCCAGTGGTGTGCCACAAGCCCTCCGTTATCCCAGTGGAGTCCTGCTAACCCCAGTAGACCGTGAGCTCTCCGGGGCAGGAAACCCAGCATGGTGGTTGGCACAGAGCAGATGCTCGTGTAAACTCCTTGACTGAATGAATGAACATCTAAAGAGGTTCTATGCTGTAACCACCCTTACCTAGAAAACATGATTCACAGAGCTGAGAGGAACTCTAGGATCATCAGTCCCATCCTCCTTCTACAGGTGAGAAAACCACAGCTCCCCATCCCGCCATTAATTTCCCTCAGCAAAACCACAGAAGAAATTCAAGGTAGTCGAACTGGAACTCAGCTTTCCCTCCTCACAGGCCCGGGTTTTCATTTTGCTGCCAATGGCAGGCCCATTCTAGCAGCAAGCCCTGAGTGTTATCTACCTGTAAGTTGGTCACCATACAGCCTCTCCCACCGACATTTCTGCCTTGGAATCTTGACTTCCAGGGATTTGCAGCAGTGTGAATCAGCTGAGCCAGTGTCTTTACAATTTCTTTCTTTCTTTCTTTCTTTTTTTTTTTTGTTTTGTACGGTGCGGAAGCGAAGCCCCCGCCCGGGCCCGGCTAACAACAATGATGGCTGCAACCAAAAAATGGCTGGGCAGTGTGGGGGGCGCCTGTGGTCCCAGCTACTTGGGAGGTGGAGGCAGGAGACTCGCTTGAGCCCAGGAGTTGGAGGTTGCTATGAGCTGTGATGCAATGGCACTCTACCCAGGGGGATAGCTTGAGGCTCCGTCTCAAAAAAAAAAAAAAAAAGAAAGAAAGAAAGAAAGAAATTGTAAAGACACTGGCTCAGCTGATTCACACTGCTGCAAAACCCTGGAAGTAAAGATTCCAAGGCCGAAAGGTCGGG
>CAUYQV010049079.1:0-44785 GCA_963574575.1 Galagoides demidoff | reverse complement strand
TAGGAACACACCGATGAAAAACAGTTTAGGGAGATATACAGGTGATACAATGACTAAGCAAATGACATGAAATCTATGTTAACCAGCTTGATGAAAGTATTTCAAATTGTATATGAAAATAGTACAATGTACCCCATGTTTCCATTAATGTATACGGCTATCAATTAACAAAAAAAAAAAAAAGAGAGAGAAGAGAGTAGGGAGCCAGACATGCCTGAATTTCAGCTTTGGCTGCCACTCAGTAGCTGTGGGCCCCTGGGAAGTTTCTAAGCTCTTGTATGACTCCGCCTCTTCACAGAGGAGAGAGTACAGCACCTCACTTGTTAGGTGATGCTGATTTTAGGAGAGGGGGTATCTGTGCAGTGCTCAGAGCAGAGCAGAGCCTGGCACAGAGGGAACCCTGTGCACATGTTAGGTAAATAAAGGCAGCTGATGGCAGAAAAAAAAAAAAAAAAGAAATTACTATGCACTTCGAAATAGAGGAGATCGAGAAGGATAGGTACTAACGTTTACCTGCTGCACTTTAAAAGCATGTGTTCATTCCTTCCTTCCTCGGGTTCACTACAGGACTGACACTGCATTAGGAATTAATTATGAATAGCCGGGCGTTGTGGCGGGCACCTGTAGTCCCAGCTGCTTGGGAGGCTGAGGCCAGAGAATCACTTGAGCCCAGGAGTTGGGATGTTGCTGTGAGTTGTGTGATGCCACAGCACTCTACAGAGGGCAAAAAAGTGAGACTCTGTCTCTATAAAAAAAAAAAAAAAAGTAAAAAGGAATTAATTATGAGAAAGACAAATGTGGAAGAAAAAGCACAGTTCCTGCCTGCAAGTCCTCATATAAAAACATAGTGAACAAGACACAGAGATGGAAAAATAAGGGCCATATGCAGGTAACATCAAGCAGATCCATTAGGTCATTTGTTCGTAATATTTCAAAAGACTGGAAGGTCCTCACCAAGGAAAGCCATGAGTTTTGCCTGGTTTTCAATAGGTGAGCTCCTGGTTGGGGTGAGGTACTGGTTTTGAGAAACAGAAGGAGAAAATCAAAGTCATCCATTCATCAGGAAAACTAAGCAGTGCAGGAAGACTGGAGAAGAGGGAGAATAAATGCAGAGACCAGTTCAGAGGTCTCCAGACAGAGCGCACAGGCCCAGACTGAGGAGAGGTAAGAGGCACACATGGCAAGGAGGGCAGGAGCTAATTCTGAGTCAGCACAGTCAGGACCCAGCAAAGATTGCAGGTGAAAACAAAAGCTGTCCATTTTTCTACCTGTTTTTACAACTAATTCAATATCCAACTGTTTACCCTCTTACATAAAGGAGATTGTAAAACTGAAAGAGATCAAAGCGATAGATGGATTTCAAAGACAATTACTTTTTAAATGACATCCCTGCATCACCTGTAGATTAAGAGACTATCGTAACTATTCGCCACAGTAAATGTTAAGAAACTTCTTCTTAGTATCAGTTTTGTATAATCAGTTCCGAACACATTCTCAGAATTTGTATGATTAAACAGTAAGAAAATTTTCTCACCCTCAAACTTTGCCAAGCACACTATTTTAATCTACCAAAAACAATAAAAATGTCGACTCCCTTTCATTCATCCTTTTGTTATGCCTTATATGGGAAAATTAGCTCCACAACTTAATAAACTAGCATATTTCTAGGTAGGATTTTAGCTAATTGATTCCATGCCATGTTATAAAATATAATACCTATTAAAATATATTTTCACAGTATGAAGAATGCTCGTAAAATTTCACTTTTAAAGTCAACTTTATGAGAATACTTTTTAAATCCACAGATTTTCTTTTCTTTTCTTTCTTTTTTCCCTTTTCCAACCTAGCAATCATGCTGTTTTTTCTGAACCAATATACTGGCAGAATTACGCCTTCTCAGTGTAAGTCCAGAGTGGTATCACCAAAGCACCACTGAGGGCTTTCCAACCAAGATTCCTATAATTTAAATTATCTTAACAATTATCTTAATAATTCACTTTTTCCCAACTTTCAATCTGTTCTAAGTGCAGAATGATAAATATAGTACATCTTAATAACTCAGAAAACATTTTCCTGAATTACTTTATAGCATATATCACCGTAAATACTTCAATCAGACCATTAAGGTACGTACCACCTCCCTGTAATAGATGTGCTGGATTCTATAGAAAATAGCAAGGAAAAATATGAAGTTTTGCAACAAGTGAAAGCACCTTGATAGTTAGAACAATTGAACTAATATTGCTTTAGGCATTAATTCCTAAATCTACTTTCAATTTTACATTTAACTTCTAGTACCTGTGTGTTCTGAGGCTCTTTCTAACATAACTATTCTCAACTGTAAAATGTCTGGTGTGCTTTATTATCTGGCATGAATATGATAATCTTTTACAAACTGTGAGGTAACACACAAAAAAATTATTACAAAAAAACACATAAATAGTATTTCAAGACTAACAATACTACACTGCTAATACATAAGTTACCAACAGTAACACCTGTAGGAGGTGACGAGAAGGTAAGAGCAGTGTGGAACAGATTAGGAAGGATGTCATTACAAAAAGGTGATGTTTGAACTGGATCTTAAATATAGATATTTAAGAAGAGGGGGCTCAGTACCCGTAGCTCAGTGGTTATGGCACCAGCCACATACACTGAGGCTGGCGGGTTCATACATAACCCAGGCCTGCCAAACAACAATGACAACTACAACAACAACAACAAAAATAGCCGGGCGTTGTGGCAGACACCTGTAGTCCCAGCTACTTGGGAGGCTGAGGCAAGAGAATCATTTAAGCCAAAGAGTTGGAGGTTGCTGTGAGCTGTGACGTTATGGCACTCTACCGACATAGTAAGACTCTCAAAAAAAAAAGAGGGGAAACTTAGTCCAGCATAAATAAAAGCATAAGCAGAGGCAGAAAGGCAGGCCAGCAAGATGTTTGATGGATCACTGAGAACAGAACTAACCCTACAGAAGGGATGCTTTAGGGGTAGCTATAGGAAATAAGTTCAGGCAGATATGATAAGGGCCTAGCTATAAAGTTTCTAGAAAGCCAAGTTAGAAGTTAGGATGTTTGAGCATCAAGGAGGTGAGGTCCTTGGTAAAATGAAATAAAAAAAATAGAAACACTATTTTAGGAAGTTCAATCTGGGTATGTTTGTTGGAAGATATCACTCTGCTTGGTCTCCCATTGTTATATCTCCCTTGAGGACAGGGAGACTGATTCATAGAATAGGCATTGGAGGCCTGGGAATATCTACAGACACTTAGATAGGGGAGACCTTAGGGTGTGGAGATGAAAGATAAGGAAACCAAGATAACATCAGCCTTTCCAATGCAGGGAGACCAGGGAAAGCCACTTCTAGAAATGGAGTTGGAAGAAAGAGAGCTTGTGTGTCTTCTAAAAGAAAATGATAAATCCAATGTCACAAATGTTGAGTTTGAGGCAAAGGAAAAGTACAATGTCCTCAGGACTCAGGTTCTTAACTGGAGTGATACCATTGAACTTTATTTATGAAAAGGTAATCGTAGAGGCCATGATACATTGATAAACTTACTGTAAAGAATAAAAGTTATGTAAAAAGGGAATGAGAAACTAAGAAATGAGAGTTGGAGGAAAAGGGGGTAATTATATAGAGATTCATCAGTGATTTTAAGGGAGGATCTTAGGGGACGGAATTTCAAAAACAGTGACATTGACCATTGTTGCCAGAGAGTGAATGGAGCTCTAACTTGAGACAGGTGTAAAAGATGGTCATAGGAAAACTTCAGGAGGTTTTCTCCTAAAGAGAAGGGTTAGGAAGCCAGTTTGGGAACAGCAGAAAGAGGACAAGAAAAGCCGGAAATTCAGTAGTAATACCGCACTGTGGTCAAGGAGTCCGAAAGCTTTGGGAGAGAATTCACACAGCAGCCCTAAGAGGCACTGAGATTGAGAAGAGGTTTCACTCTGATGTTTCAACACAAAACACACGGACTATACCTGATGGCGCTAACAGAGAGAAATTAGAGTTGCGCCTTTGTTCTTTATTCATATTACAGAGGCAGTAAGCTCTGCGGAGATCACGGATGGACTTTAATTACAGAAATTGCAACCAGAAATCAAGAGCTATTACTCTGTCAGCCAAAAGTAAAACATCTGAGCATCTCACAGCAGTGAAGAGTAATTATACCTCTAGACATAAGGGGTAAGATGAAAACAAAAGCAAACCATCAAACAAGTGGCTTCACATGAATCAGTTCCTTGCATTTCACACCTCCCTGGGTATGCATACGCTTAGGTTCACAAATTGGCACTTAGAAAATAACTCTCCATATCTCATCACAACAAAGAACTTTGGAAAATACATCAGTCCTCTATGGGAATCCTCTAAAGACTTTAAAAATACTAATTTCTACAACATCCTTATTTCCCAAAGTAGCCAACTTCCTTTCCCACATCAAGAGTGCTTCCCACTAATCACTGTTGTCTCGTTGCCTTGTTCAGACACATGGAAAATAATCTTTTGACCGCTTTCTTCCTAAGTTAAAGCAAAACTCTAACTCTATGTTTTCTACTACCAATATTTCTCATTGTTACTGAAAAGTATTATTGAGTCACCATTAGATTTGACATCTTACAAATGCAAGTCTCCTGGCTCATTGCATTTTTCTTTAGCCTCTTCTTCAATGTTTAGCTTCTTCTCAGTTTTATAAGTTAATTTTATCAAGGCACCTTTTCAACATTTATTCTATTATCAATGTTAAATACTTTTTAGGAGGAAACTGGAAAATATCAGTATCTCCCTCCTAATAAATTAAGGCCATTTATTCATTTCCCTGTACTTCCCAAACATTAGAATCACCTAGAGTATTTTAAAGATACTCAATCTTGACTTTCCACTCCTTCCTGTACCCCATCCCCCACTGCGGGAATATAATCATATTGGTCTGGAGTAAGGCCCAGGCATCATATTCCTTACCAATTTAGTCTAACATTTGTAGGGCTCAATGGTTTGGTCACCTGCAGCCAACAGAGTTACTCCGACACTCTATTACTAAAAGTCTGCCTCCCTAATGACTCTTCCTGAATTCAAGGCTCAATTCTGTGACTCCATTTCTCAAAAACTTCCCCTGGCTCTCCATTTTCTACTAAGCTAATTCCAAAGTACTTCATCTGGCACTCAAGGCCCAGTCCACCTTGATCACCCCCAATATCACTCTACACACTTACACTGCTACTATAAACCACTATTCTACAAAAGGAAAACCACAGAATGAGACAAACTTTCCAACAATTCCCAGCAAAAATATAACCTACTCAAAAACCACAGGCCTTTCCCCTGTTACTAGAGCAGTAGATTACCGAGAATCTGTCTGTATTAGGCAAATTAGAGAATAACAACTGCAAACAGTTCAGATAGCGCAGGCTCTGTTGCGTCAACAGGTGGATGAAGGGAGCCCTGCACCCCCAGCTTCTGTCCTGAGCCTCACAGCTCCTGGATGACAGCAGTTGTATCAGTTTCAAAAGAGAATGATTTTCTCCTTATTTATTCCACCTTTTTTTACTCTGAAGTCAAAAGAACATTATTTCTTGATCAAGAAAACATGAGTTTGTAGCTACTAGTGTGAGAACTCTAACTCAAAGTCTTGTGGCGTATTTTACCAAACTTGCAACCCAGCAAAATCTCTGTAGGAGGTTGGTGGGGCTTAGAAATACAAAGTAAAATACTAGGCTTTATTTGTAAATTGGTTCCATCAGAGACATAGAACCATAAAAACAGATTAAGGGTATTGTTATTTTTGCTGGAATAATTAATACCATGTTGTTGAAAGGCTGATCATTACAATATTTCTTCAGATGAATGGGAATAGCTTTCTCACTTGAAGTTTTGGGGCTTGGGGTTTTTTAATCTATTTTTGCTTTTTGGTGTGGGGCAGAAGCCTAATGACAAAACTGTATCTGAACTTTACACTGCTTCATCTGTAATTTAGAGGCTATGACCGCAAGAAATAGATTAAGATCTGTTTAGATTAACAGATGAAGATTAACGTCACTTTTAACACGTTATTCAAATACACATATCCACCATCAAGGTAATAAATAAAAACCCTCACACTTTGGTTTTTCAAAATGGGGATAGCCAGTTTCTCTCTTACTATTTCCATGTTTCTGGAATCTCTAAATAATGAAGGGGAAGAAATATCTAAGGTACTGGGAATTGGAACACATTGAGCTACAGAAATTTAAACTATAGGTCATTAAGTCCAGAGTCAGACTCAGGTGATAGATAAAGATTCTCCAACTCTGTTCCTTTTGTTTGGGGCAACCCATTCCACCTGTACACTCCTGGGAACGTATGTGGAGCTAAAGAAAAAGTCTTCCAATGTTTACACAGTGGTAGCAAAATGAACCCCCAAACAAGATAAATAGCACCCTCAAACAAGTTGTTGGGAAGGTCTTCAAGTTTTTCTTTTTCTTCTTTTTTTTTGGCCAGTGCTGGGCTTGAACCCACCACCTTTGGCATATGGAGTCAGCACTCTACTCCTTTGAGCCACAGGCGCCGCCAGCCTTCAAGTTTTTCTTATTGGTTCTGTCTCCAGATGAGATCAGACTTGACTTATTAAGGAAGATTCTTGTAAATAAATTAAATAAAACATTACTAAACCATCAGAGGTAGAAAATGGACTAGGGGGGTAACTATAAACAGACCGGCTCAAATGATTAATTATCCAAAGAAATAAGCTGAAAAGTGGTCAACATCTACCTTTCCTTGCATTATAATTATTGGTCCTAATCCTTATTATTATGGGATCATCCATCCCTCAAAAGTTATCGCGGGCCCAGTGTGCATAATCTAAGCTACCTGGTTAGTCCAGGAAAATTGTCTCCACCAGAGAATCTCACACAGGAAAGGATATAGAGGATGACCAGGCAGCCTGCGAAGGGGCTGGCTGGCAGGAACCACGTTTCTCGGGTGTAACAGGTGGCAGAGATCTTTGGAAGCTCCTTCTTGGGCTCCAGCAGAGACCTCAGCTAGGTTTTCATGATGCTCTGCCACATTCAGACATGATATCTTAGAGTTGGACCAAAGTCTAGACACAGCCTCGCTTCCCAGTGATATCCCCAACCACGTTCACCGTGCTCTTGATTAATCAGCACCATCAGCACTCAGGGCCACCTAGGCAGACTGGGGCGCTGTGACCTCAGCCACAAAAGAGTCTCATGACCCGATGAGCATTAGCTCACTGAGAAAGAGGCAGAAAATTTCAATGCCTCCAAGAGCTACAGATGGATTGAAAATTTATTTCTTTCTTTCTTTTCAAAGTTTCATTACAGGTGTGGCTGTCGAGTCTGTCCTGGGTCCCATCATCCGCCAGACAGCAGAGCTGCAATGACATAACCACATCCCGAGTCCAGAGGTCTCACCATCTCGGCTGCCCTCAACTGCTGCTCTGACACGGACCCCAGCACCAAGGATTTTCCACTGCAACAAAGCATGCTACAAATTACGGATTCTAAGAAGTCAGGAGATTTTCAAACTAGAGTTCTACTCCAAAAATTAGATTTTCCTGCTATGAAATTTTGGCGCTATTTCCTGGCTTAGGAAGATAAAAACAATACCCTCAAAGATAAAGATGAAGAAAAAGGGCACAGTGGCTCATCCTTGTAATCCTAGTGCTCTGGGAGGCTGAGATGGGAGGCTCACCTGAGCTCAAGTTCAAGACCAGCCTGAGCAAGAGGGAGACCCCATCTCTACTAAAAATAGAAAAACTAGCCAGAGCATGGTGGCTGGCACCTGTAATCCCAGCTACTCAGAAGGCTGAGGCAAGAGGATCGCTTGAGCTCAGGAGAGTGAGGTTGCTATGTGAGCTAGGCTGACCGCAGGGCTTTCTAGCCTGGGCAGCAGAGTGAGACTGTTTCAAAAAAAAAAAAAAAAAAAAAGTAGGCTCGGCGCCTGTGGCTCAATTGGCTAAGGCACCAGCCACGTACACCTAAGGTGGCGGGTTCGAATCCCCAGCCCAGGCCCACCAAACAACAATGATGGCTGCAACCAAAAAATGGCCGGGCGTTGTGGCGGGCGCCTGTGGTTCCGGCTACTTGGGAGGCGGAGGCAGGAGACTCGCTTGAGCCCAGGAGTTGGAGGTTGCTATGAGCTGTGATGCCATGGCACTCTACCCAGGGGGATAGCTTGAGGCTCTGTCTCAAACAAAAAAAAAAAAGTAGCATGGGTATTCTCCAGAAAAGCTACATTGAAGCTGCCACACAATAGGGCACTGAAGATGATGAGACTCAGAGTTACTACAACAGCAGTTAAGGTCCTGGAGGATTTGGTCACATTGGAATTGCTGTTTCTGATGTAGATGGTGCTTATAAAAGATCTGAAGAACTGGGGGTCAAATTTGTGAAGAAACTTGGTGATGGTGAAATGAAATGCCCAGCATTTAATCAGGATCTGCACAGCTACGGGATTGAAATTTTAAATCCTAACAAAATGGCAAGTATCATTTAGTGCTGTGAGAAAGCGCCTTTGATAGTTCAGTGAAGCCAGAGACTAAAAACGGAAACAATGTGATTCAAGATTTCAGATAGCAGAAGCATCTAGAATTGTTGCAATCTAGAATTGTTGCAATTCAGATTATTCTTAAATCCATTTCCCTTTCCTATTTCAGCTAGAGGTTTTTCACCTAACTTTTTGGTCATTCTGGTTTTCAAGTAATACTTTATCTTATGCCCTTGATATAACTTTACTTTTTTGTTAATAATTAGAAGAGTTCCCTTCGGGGGCTGTATTTGTTTCCTTTCTTTTATCTCCTAAACAATGACTTCTTTTCAAGTCTGCCTCTGAATCATCATTTTTTTTAAAAAAAAGTATTTAATATGTTTTTGTTGTGATTATCTTCCGGGATCTCAATTCTTCAAGAAATAATTTTTCACAGTGGAACATAGAGAAACCAGAACAAGAATGAAACTTCATGTGTACTTCAAAAAAAAAGAAAATTTCATTACAGGATTCAAGGGGGATTATACTTATCTCATTTCCCTCCAAGGCACCGTGTCTTGATTATTTCACCAGGCGAGTGGTCCCTTCATGGCTCCCCACATGGGCTGTACATTCTCCTGGTGAGTTTGGTGCAAAGCTGTTAGCCTGAAGGCTGATTGAGTCCCTATTTGTCAGATTCACACCACAGTTAAATCCAGCCCTCCTGATAGAGGAAAGATAAGAAACCCAGGGTTTTCCTCACTTTGAAACAAGCAGACAGACAAGTCACAAATAGCACAAAAGAGAAGTGAATGGAAACGATTTCAACTTTCTGCAGTAATTGTGTTTGCATTTCCTTTTAACTTCTATGATGTATGAGCCATAGAAAGGTCTCCTTCAAGAGAAAAGGAAGAGGAAAGCACATAACCTTATCGAGAAACACAGACAGCTCAATCCCTTCCCTTCAGTTATACTTTCTAAAAGCCTAATAGAAGAATAATTATTCACCAATTTCTATTCCGAAGTTGGTAATGACGATAGTAATAAATCTAGTTCCCTTCCTTTGTGCTACGAAATCAGTGAACTGAAGAATAAAGTTTCACACACACAAAAATATCATTTATAGAACTAATCCCAGAAAGACAAAAAAAAAAAGTCAGCATCTGAGACTCTTAATAATTAGGCAAGAAACGAAGCCCCAGGATGCAGAGGAAATGGGAATGTTTTCCACAGTCCTCAAGTGACCTCTCCCCTCCCCAGTCTCTGGCAAAGGCTCCTAATGGCTCTTTTGAGGCCACAAAGGGGCTGCTTCCAGCTGTCCCCAAGTGTCTCAAGGGAATCACTTCTATAGGGCCATCAGGGAGAAAATACCATAGTAAGAAAGGGAGTGGGACACCCAAGGTACTCCCTCCTGCTCCCTCCCAGAGGGAGAACGCTCATACCTTAGCTCTTAACTCACGTCTGGGGGCATCTAAGGCACTGATCCTAAAACTGCCTTCACTACCTAGATGCGGCTGCATCCAAGATCTCTGATTCCCACCGGCCTCTGAGTCCCACTCGGCCCCACTTATTCATTGCTTCAGTCCCCTCGCTGCTAAGGACACTTCATTTCCAAGCAGAAACTTTTCAGTCAATGAACTGCTGACTGCACGGTGCCAGGTCCCCACCCGTGACACATTCCAATGTGGCTGCTATTCCCACTGGACACAGAGCTGCTGGGGCAGGAAACCGTACTGACAGAACACCCCTCAAAATAAGCTCTTCAATTATATAAACATAGAATAGGGTAAGGTAGCATTATTTTTAGTTTGCAGTACACCTCAAAAAAATATGCCTGTTTTAGTGATGGCAATGTTCTAGAAAACAGCAGCTAACGAATTACACTAGTCAAAACCATCCGTCTTTGTTAATATAATCTGGGTTTATCACACTCCAGAGTCAGACAAGAGACTTGAATAGCACTTTTCTCATGGAGATTGCCTGTTAAGGTTAACAGCGGAAAAGAAAAGTTATTTTCAAATATTTTTAGAGATTTATCGAAAGAAGTATGACAAAAAAGAGTGGATGCCTACCTTCTCTTCCTGTATGAAATGCCAACCCACTCACAAAAATTCCTTTTCTTTGCTCCTGGGCACTTAAGCTCACTGATATATCCGGAGCCTTAAGGCTGAGACAACTGGGCATGAGCTCCCTTCCTTCTTGTCATAATCTGGAATTTGACAGTGGTGTCATGAGCCACTTCAACCACGCAGATAACAGCAACCCTCAAGGGTAGTGCTATCTAATATGGTGGCCACTGGCCACATGTGGCTACCAACCACTTCAAATGTGGCTCATCTAAACAGAGGTATGTTTTAAGTGTGTAATAGGCACTGTAACAAAAAATATATAAAATATCTCTCTAATACTTTTTAAACTGATTACATATTAAAAGGATAAAATTTAAACATATTACAATAAGAATGTAGAATTAAAATTAATTTCACATGTTTCATTACACTTTAATGTGGCTACTAGAAAATTTTAAATTGTGTGTGTCGTTGGCATTGTATTTCCATTGGATAGCATTGCCCTAGAACAGGAGTCAGCAAACTATGGCTGACAGGTCAAATCCTTCCCACCAATTGTTTTTGTAAATAAAGTTTTATTGGCACACACACACAAAAGCTAGCTAATATGCTGCATATTTCATTTGTTTATCTTACATCTCCTGAATTAGAGTCAGAGCTCAATGAAAGCAAGGATTTTTAATTCCTTGCTACATCCTAGAACAGTGATTGGCACACAGTAGGGTTCAATAAATATGAATTGAAACATTAAGAATGAAGATATTCTGGATTCTGGGTTTCTGCGAACAATCACTGGAGAGAATAAATCACAGAGCTTAGCATATTAGTGACATTATTTAGATTGACCTGACCCACAAAATATGAAATGCTGACAATAAGGTTTTTCACAAATTAATGAAGTTGGGTTTGGATATGAATAAAAAAATCATTTTAGGGCAGCACCTGTGGCTCAAAGGAGTAGGGCACTGGCCCCATATATATGCAGGAGGTGGTGGGTTCAAACCCAGCCCTGGCCAAAAACTGGAAAAAAAAATTATTTTAATTCCATTTTGTGGTAGTTTTTTTTAGATTTTTTTAGATGTTTTTAGTTCTGTATTATTTATTTAAAAATGTTTGCAGATTTCACTTAGCACATATTAATTACTAAGAAAAATTATAAAATATCATAGAGGAGTTAGGACTTTGAGTTCTGACAGGCTGGAAAAAGAATATTTCATAAGGAAGATATACAATACAATATAATAAACCTATAAGCAATTCTATTGCTTAAATCTAATTGACAGACCTTTTCTTCTTTTTAAATATATTTAAATATCCTAACTATGTAGATCTTACATTAAGATTTGCCTATATTTTCACTGTGCCATTAAAGTTGAATCTGATCCAAATCCCCAGCTATAGAAATATGAATGTTTAAACTGAGGCTCAAAATATATATACATACATAAAAATAAAACTGAGGCTCCATTCAAATATCAAGTTCCTCATAATTAAGTCCACCTCAAATATAAACTAAAAAAAAAAAATTTAAACTTAAATCCCCCCACATATTTGCTATTCTCAGAAGTGTTCACCATACAGAGAATATCCACCTGATACATAAGAATTACTATTTACTGGAAAATATGGAGAGAAACATCAACTTTGCATATTGTAATTGAAAGCTATGCTCTTCTGTCTATAACATTATTCTTTTTTGGACCTTAAGATTATAGGACTGTGCTAACCATCCTTGCTGAAAACTGAGGACTACATAACTATGTAACATGGTCCATTTATCAACCTTCATTCTACGACGACCAGAATCCCACTTATTCTCCCGTGCCTAGACTAACAGAATAGAACACTCTCAGGAATAATGATCATTTTAACAATGAATTCACTTCATTTGTGTTTAAGTCACATTAAGGCTTTCTACCAAAACAATCTAAAGAACATCCATTGCATGCAAAACAGGGCACACATTTTAGAGAGAAGTATCCACTGAGTGCACAAGAAACACACACATTTTGGAGTGTATATATATATACACCGTATGTGTATGTGTATGTATATATATGTTAACAGATAAAGACATACACAAATACAGAGACCAATTATATGTATGCTAATTTTATATATACTAATTTTATGTATGTTTGCCTCAAATATCTTCTAATTTAATCACATACAGGATAAACACATGAGCTATATTTAAACACAAAACGAAGAATTCAAATCTGTTAGGAAATACTGTAAATGCAAAGAGATCCAAATGATCCAAGAGGAATTAAATCAAACTGGAAATAGTATCAGTAACGATGTATGTTAACAGATACACCAATGGGAGGACTAAGAGTGTCTATTTTTAAAAGGTTCACCATGCTTCCTTAATGCTGTGAGAGAAACTCCTGACTTCTGGGTAATTTTGGCTACTGAGCACTTGTCTGGCTGTGACCTGGTCTTGGATTGACCGTAAGCTTCTGTTGCCCTTTTGCTCTTCACGGTTTGCCTGAAATGAACTATTGTTCCTTCCTGACTTGTGGATTCTGTGTACTTCCGGAGTGAACAAGTTCTGTGTCCCGGTTCCAACATCTGCCTTGGTTTTCCTAGTCTGATTAATCATACCATTCCCACAATCCAGAAATGCCCAGGCCAGTGAATCATCAGCAAAATGTCCTAGAATAGCTGTAGACTGCATCTACTTAAAATACCCCCTTGCCCACTTAGGCACTGACTCAAGTGTCCTCAGGTGTGACATGCAATGACCCAAGCTGTAAGTTGTGAGATACCTACAAAGATACAAATACGCAGTGCCTAGCACATTACAAGCACATAACAAAAACATGATTTCCATACTATCCTGGAGCATTTCTTTCTGGAAACTTAAGAAAAATTTCAAAATTTAAAATTACATAAAATCTTCATATCCCCCAAAGACTTTCTGTAATGAAAGCCAATAACAAAAACAAAGAAAAAGAAGAAAAGAAGAACAACTCTTAGGGTGCTCTGGAGCTCTTACAAATATATGTGAAGAGATCAATAAATATTAGATGATTTATATGTGAAGAAGAATATATATTTTTAGTGTAGAACTCCCTAAGTTTTAGGAGAGTACATGGTTCTCCAACCAGTCAGCTTATTTCCTAGTCTCCCTTAGAGCTAGACTGGCCATCTACAAAGATCTGGCCATGGAACAAGAGTGAGAGTGATGTGTGTCCTTTCTGGGTCACACCCTTGAAGGGAGCGCTTACCCTCCACATTGTCACCCACTCTCCAGCCCCCTGGGGCTCGAATGTGACAGGGATACTAGTGAGTTAGTATCTCATCACCATATAGACAAGAACAACTTCCTGCTCTATTGGTTCCTCCATGTTTTCTACCCATTGGAACCATCTGATGAAAATACATAAAATACTGATATTTGCTTCCCACCCCCACAGACTCTGATTTAATTGGTCCCAGAGGATAGCAGAGCAGGAAGATAGAAGAAGTGGTGGGGGGTGGGGGGTGGGGGTGTCTCTGAACAACCTGACACAGCTGAGCTGTGTACTCCCCTGGAACAGCCTTGGACAATATTGAGTCTAAAAAATAACTAGAGTTCCAGGAGAGGACGTAAGAAAGGCCGTGTTGATCACACACAGCTTTCCTATTCACAAACAATTCTTCTGCATTGTTTAAACTACAGTTATTTGGTCTCAGTTAAAGCAGCTGAACAAATATCCTTACAATATACATAATAAACACAAAAATCCCGGCCTTCAGGAAATAAGAATATGTAAGTACAGGTTAAAACAAATGCTGTTCTTCCTCTAAAGGAAAAAACTAAAGTACAACTATAGCCAAAAGAAAGAGAATACAGTTTTAGCATAATCCAGGAAAATCATGTCTGAGCTAGAGAAGATTTATGAAAGAAAAACTGAAAGTACTAAGCTTAACAAGACAGAAAAATACATTAAAGTTGGCCAATTCATTAATGTTTGCTTAAGTCAAAGAAGACTTGGAATCAAAATGGGATGACTGTAGGAGAAATATTGATTTGTCTCACATGTCCATTTTTGACAGGACATGGATTAGAGGGCTTTAATGAAGAAATGATCTCCTTCTGTTCTGTGGCTCTCTCACCCTGAACATGTGACTTGAACTTCATGGTTTATAAACAGCTGCCCTGTCACCTGCCATCACATCCTCATACTGGCCAGGAAGGAGAAGGAAAGGAAAATAGAGGGCATACTCCTCCACCACATGCGTCCTTCACCTTAGAAGTGACTCATGCCCCTTCCGCTAACCTCCCACTGCCTGGAACTTATATATGTGTCCACAGTCACTTGCAAGGGAGGCTGGGAAATGTAGTCTCAAGCCGATTAATCACATATGAAGCTAAAACTTGTACCACTACAGAAGAAAAAAATATTGGATGTTGGAGGCAATTAGAAGTTTCTGACAGAGGTTTTATTATAAAGTGGGATGACTAACATTGAGATAAAATTGTAGCTAGACTAGGCAAAATAATTTTTTTTAATATAAATATATTCCTATATAAAATATAAACATGTATTAAAGTTATAGGAAGTCAAAATAACACAGGAAATGATACCCTCCTTCACCCCTATTATTTTTTTCTGAGAAAATAAATTATTAAAGTAATCTTGGAATATGTTGAGTGTGGGTCCAACATTTACGCCATTTAATAGAGTGTAATAAAGCCTTTCCATAGATTTTCCCCTACTGCTACTGGCAGAAATGAAGCTTTGGAATGGGAGAGGTTATTTCTGGAATCCTAAGATTCCTTTCTTTGGGGCAATAGTCTCAAATAAGAAAAGGCTGGAACTCCAAGGGAGCATGAAAACAAGGCCAAGTTGAGGCATTACAAGGCATCAAGGGAAAACATCAGCATCTCTTGCACAATCTTTGAAAATGTGTCACATCTATAAAGCGTCCACTGGCAAGACGACAACTTAAACAGATAAATAAAAGAGCAAAACTGGCAAAGCCAAACACAGATATCAACCCTTATTTGACTCTCTCAGAGAAGGAAACAAAGTTTTATTTAAAGTAAATAAAAACGTTTACCCATCCACATTCTATATTTCTATATTTTCGCTATAAATCCACAGAACATTTTTTGTATCAGTACTCTAAATTTAACCAGCTGGAGTAACTTCTTAAGTATTATACAATTTAACCTTTTCAAATGAAGGGCTTGCCTTTTAAAGGAAAGTATGCATTTCACATTAATGACAGAACACAATGTCCTTGGCTTAGACATTCTCCAGCAAAATAGGTCCCTTTTTGTGCACTATGCTTAGCTATATATAAGGCGAGAATACAACAAACTTATTTAGGAAATCAAGTCATCTATACTAACTATAGATGTTTATAAATAACATCAATGTTAAATGTTTATGTTGTCTTTAAACCAAACCCTCAACTTTTATCAATTTTCTTTTAATTACAATCATTGAATTCTTAGATCAAATTCTTAGATCTTGAGAGTAGGGGGAAAAAACTTAGTTTTTATTAGATATGTCAGGATATGAATGATTATGCTTAATACCATGGGAAAAGTGACCCAATCACACTTTTTGTTTTGTTTTGTTTTGTTTTGTTTTGAGACAGAGTCTCAAGCTGTGCCTTGGGTAGAGTGCCCCTGGGTAGAGAGTACTGTGGCGTCATAGCTCAAAGCAACCTCAAACTCCTGGGCTCAAGTGATTCTCTGGTCTCAGCCTAAGTAGCTGGGACTACCCACCCCCACCACAACACCCAGCTATTTTTAGGAATGGAGTCTCTCTCTTGCTCAGGCTGGTCTCTAACTCCTGAGCTCAAGCAATCCACCCATTTCAGCCTCCCAGCCCTCAACATTTTTAAGCAATGAAACATTCAATAGGGGATGTTTTCCTTAATTTTTTATTGAGGCAACTATAATGTTGTAAATCAAAAATGATCTTTATTTTAAATAATAAAATGTTTAATAAATTATAAACTCTGATTTATAATTATAATATAAATTAAAGATCTTGTTAATGTAGCTAATTAATTATTCTAATAAACTTAAATAATTTTAATAAATTTAATTAGTCATTTATTTATTTATTATTTTGGTGGGGGTTTTTTTGAGACAGAGTCTCTCTCTGTCACCCTGGGTAGAGTGCCATGGCACCACAGCTCACAACAACCTCAAACTCTTGGGCTTAAGCAATTCTCTTGCCTCAGCCTCTGGAATAACTGGAACTATAGGCACCTGCCATTATGCCTGGCTATTTTTATGTTGTTGTTGTTGTTGTTGTTGCCATTGCTCATGGCTGTGAGCTAGGACACAAGGCACTCTATCTAAGGCAGAGTGAGACTTTGTCTTAAAAAAAAAGAAGAAGAAGATATACCTCTTCCTCCTCAGCCTCCTAAGTAACTGGGATTTTTAGGTGTGTGCCACCAAGCCCAGCTAATGTTTTTTTTTGTTTGTTTGTTTGTTTTAAGTAGAAATGGGTCTCACTGTTGCCCAGGCTAAAAACAATTATTTGTAAGTCAAACTCATAGTACCTAAAACACAGACCTAATATTTTATTTGTTATTAAAACACAATGCCAGGTGTATAGTAAAAGAATCATGAACACAACACTGTTAAAACTGAGTACTGAGGCCAGGCACAGTGGCTACGTCTGTAATCACAGCACTTTGGGAGGCAGAGGAGACTCACTTGAGGCCAGGATGTGAGACCAGCCTGGTCAACACAGCAAGATCCCATCCCTCCAAAAATAAATTTTAAAAAATTAGCCAGGTGGTGGCTCATGGCTGTAGTCCCAGCTACTCAGGAGGCTGAGGCAGGAGAATGGTTTAACATGGGGTGTTTAAGGTTGCAGTGAGCTTATGATCACATCACTGCACTGACAAAAAAGTGTACACACACCAAAATTTTGATAAATCAATGTTTTTTTTAGTCCGATGACTGATGTATGCCTTAGATGTAAAATGACAGTTCTGTACAATGTGCATCATGGTTCCAAAAACAATTGTCATTATTTCCAAGATTTGAACCTAGTCATATTAGATGTAGTAAACTAGAATTGCTTACTTCTCTGTTTTAGCTTTTAAATTTACACAATGCATTAAAGAATAATTGTGTAAAGAGCATCACGGATGCAGCCTCAGACATCCAAGTTCAATTTCCTTTTCTATTCCTGCAAGTGTATGTTCCAAATCTTTACTATTCTCTTCAGGGGACCTCACTCTCAGGAACAACAACAAAACAAAAATAAAACAGAACCCCAGACAGAAAACCAGAGTTCAACTTCACAGAGAAAGAACAGCCAGCAGGCAGAAACCTCCGTACTTCCCTCTCCCTCAGTGGCCCTTGGCCTCACCTGAGAGTCTCTTCCAGAGGAGAGCGGTCCCTCCCTCGGTGGCTCCCAGACAAGCCCCCTCCTGCATTCCCAAAGGCCTTCTGGCCTCCTCAGGACCTTTCTCTATTAATCCCTTCCTTTTGCTTCCATGCTTAGAGGAGTCAGGGTCACAGCCCAGCGTGGTGACTGTCAAGCAGACCTGAGCAAGTGCCAGGCTCAGTCTGTGAGGGAGAAGACAGGCTGAAGGAGCTAACCTTGAAGTTTGGGGAGGGAAATAAGGAGAAAACACTTACTCACAGAAGCTGATCTGAACTTTAGCCTAGCTCTGTGGGATATCATCAAATGTGTTTTCTGATATGAAACTAAGGCAAAATAAAGAGGCTATGTAGATTGCCCAAAGGGACAGTGTGTAAGTTTCAGTGCCAGGTCAGCAGAGTCCCTGACCCATGCCCTGTCACGCCTGTCACCTCACCATCTCAGTGTGCATTATTTCCTTAAAAATCTTATTTCTAATATTTATTTTCATGAGATGGATTTCATTATTTATTAAAAAGATTCATTACCATTTATTAAAACAATTTAAATTTTAATTTAAATGTATTAGAATGATATGAGCTATACCAAAACCAAGATATTTAATGTATCTTAGAATTGCAAATCAAACTGCCCATTCTTAGCGTTTGCAACGGCATTTCACCGTGGGCATGTTTTGTGGCAGGACGTCTCAGGACATTTTGCCAAAGCCTACCTTGCCTCTTGGCGCCATGGGGACACTCCCTGTGGTGTCCCAGAAGACACCACTGCCTTCTGCCAGGCTCTGTCATAGCTGCTTTAGTTCCCTTCTTTTTTTTTTTTTTTTTGAGACGGAGCTTCAAGCTATCCCCCTGGGTAGAGTGCCATGGCATCACTGCTCATAGCAACCTCCAACTCCTGAGCTTAAGCGAGTCTCCTGCCTCTGCCTCCCAAGTAGCTGGGACCACAGGCGCCCGCCACAACGCCCGGCCATTTTTTGGTTGCAGCCATCATTGTTGTTTGGCGGGCCCGGGCTGGGGATTCGAACCTGCCACCTTAGGTGTACGTGGTGGCGCCTTAGCCGATTGAGCCACAGGCGCCGAGCCATATTTTTCGATTTGTTAATATTTTCAGCTATTTATTTTCTTAGCGTTACATAGTTCTCTTTATAGAGATCTTTCACATCCTTTGTTAGGTAAACTCCCAAATATTTCATCTTCTTTGGAACTACTGTGAATGTTTTTTCAGCTTGACTATTGCTGGTATATATAAAGGTTACAGATTTATGAGTGTTGATTTTGTAATCTGAGATGCTGCTGTATTCCTTGATCACTTCTAAGAGTTTTGTAGTAGAATCCCTGGTGTTTTCCAGATATACAATCATATCATCTATTAAGAGTGAAAGTTTGATCTTTTCTGACCCTATATGGATACCCTTGATCACCTTTTCATGAATATATTTACTGAAATCAATAGTAAAGTGTTTTCAATAGTAATATTTATGAATGTATTTATTAAAATCAATAGTAAAATGTCTGTAAGAGGCAATTTGACTTACAAAACACAATGTACTTTTTAGAAACA
Organism: Galagoides demidoff; assembly: GCA_963574575.1. NCBI lineage: Eukaryota > Metazoa > Chordata > Mammalia > Primates > Galagidae > Galagoides > Galagoides demidoff. The sequence goes on along the minus strand of CAUYQV010049079.1, from coordinate 25,344 downwards.
CACCTTTTGGGTAGACTCAGGTGTGCTATCAATATTTATTTGTGTCTCCCAGAGCTAGCATTCGAAAAATGCTGGCCAGCTACCTCAAGTCTTGGAAAAACAATCCAGGTAGGCAGAACCTTAAATAAAGAGAGATGGAGAGTTTATTTTGACAGGGAAGAGATAGGATTTAGGAAATGGGGTGAATACAGTAAATATAGAAAAAGAATGAATTCCTTCACTCTCAGGACCTTTTTCAGAAAAAAGAATGGAGAATTTGGTGAATAATATTACACATTGCACTAGATTATATTTTCCAAATGCAGATGCAACAATATCTCCATCCTATATACTTTTCTATGACGTGACGTTGTCATGCACTCATTGATAGGTGGAGTCTGATTTCCCCTCCTGGAAGGCGGATTGGTGTCATGACTTGCTTGGAACCCAGACGACCAACAGGGATGGCAGTGAGTTTGCATGACTTTTCATTTGTTGTTTTCTTAAAACTTAGTTGGTACTATATTATGTAAATAAACATGTGTATGTAAACATTTAATTTTTTAATTGAAAATTTACTTTTAAATAATTATAGGATCACAAATAGTTAGTTGTAAGAAATAACATAAAGCGATCCAACCCCCAGTTGTAATATCTTTTGATGTTGACTTTTATACAGTCAAGATTTCCATTACTGCAAAGATCCCTGATGTTGCCCTTTTAAAGTCACATCTGCTTCCTTCCCATCCACATCTTAGCCCCTGACAATGATTACTCTGTTTCTTCATTTGCATAGTAATAATAGTTTTGTCATTTCCAGAATCTTACATAAATGGGATAATACAGTACATAACCTTTTAGGATTGGCTTTTTTCATTCAACATAATTTTCTGGAGATTCATCCAGGGTTGTTATGTGAACCAATAATTTGCTCCCTGATATGATTGCACCAACATTTGTTTAACCATTCACCTGTTGAACAACATCTGGGTTGTGTCTAGTTTGGGGCTATTATGAATGAAGCTTCTATGAACATTCACTTGCACCCCCCCCCTTTTTTTTTTTGAGACAGAGCCTCAAGCTGTTGCCCTGGGTAGAGTGCTGCGGCATCACAGCTCACAGCAACCTCCAATTCCTGGGCTCAAGTGATTCTCCTGCCTCCGTCTCCCAAGTAGCTGGGACTACAGATGCCTGCCACAATGCCCAGCGCTTTTTTGGTTGTAGCCATCATTGTTGTTTTGGCGGGCCTGGGCTGGACTTGAACCTGCCAGCTCAGGGGTATGTGGCTGGCACCTTAGCCCCTTGAGCCACACTTGCACCTTTTTGTGTGTGAACAACGTATCTTTGCACAAATACCCAGGAATGCAATCACTAGTATAGGGAAATACAAGTGATTTTGTGTATTAATCCTACAACATTGGTAATTCCTGTATTACTTCAAGGAGCTTTATTATTATTATTCTTTTCAAGGGGAGGTTTTTTTTTTAATTTTGTTTTTTTTTTGAAGATTCCTTGGGATTTTTGTACATAGACAATCAGGTTATTTGAAAATCAGAACAATTTTCATCTTCCTTTCTGATTTATATACCTTTTATTTCCTTTCTTGCCTTTCTGTGTTGGCTAGAAGTTCCAACGCAATGTTGAGTAATAGTGGTAAGAGTGAATGTCCTTATTCTGTTTCTTTCTTATTCCTTTTGTTAAAAGGAAAGTCTTTTACCAGTAAGCATAATATTAGTTGTAGGTATTTTGTACATTATCAAGTTGAGGAAGTTCCCCTTTATTCCTAGTTTTCAGAGAGATACGTTTTTTAATCATGAAGAGGTATTGAACTTTGATAAATATTTTTTTCTGTATCAATTGATATGATCATGTGATTTGTTTTCTTTGGTCTATTGGAATGGCAGATTATGTGGATTGATTTTTTGAATATTGAATTCACCTTGCATCCCTGAGATAAACTCCACTTGGCCATGATGTATAATTCTTTTTGTATTCATAAATTGGTCTGTAGTTTTTTCTCATTTCAAATATTAAGGGGGTACAGACATTTTAGGTTACATTGATCACACTTGTAATACTTGAGTCCTAGCTAAAAATGTGCCTGTCACCCCAATAGTACCTATTAGGGAGGCATTTGTTCTCCTCCTGCCCCTTAGCCCTGGTTGATTTCCAACAAATTTCACTTCCCTCTGTGCACAGGTGCGCTTGTTGGTTAGTTTCAATTAAACAACACATGTGGTGCTTGTTTTCTCTTTTCTTGAGACACTTCACTTAGGAGAATGGTCTTCAGTTCCATCAGATTGTTCGCAAAAGGTATGAATTCATCTTTTTTATGGCTGAGTGGTACTTTATGGTACACACATACCTCATTCTATTAATCCACTCATGAATTGATGGGCACTTGGGTTGACTCCACATGTTTATGATTGTGAATTGTGCTGTAATAAACATTTGAATGCTGGCATCTTCTTTTTTCTTTTTTCTTTTTAGAGACAGAGTTTCACTTCATAGCTCACAGCAACCTCCAGCTCTTGGGCTTAGGTGATTCTCTTGCCTCAGCCTCCTGAGTAGCTGGGACTACAGGTGCCCACCACAGCACCTGGCTATTTTTTGTTGCAGTTTGGCCAGGGCTGGGTTTGAACCCACCACCCTCTGTATATGGGGCCTACTCACTGAGCCACAGGTGCCTCCCCAAACTGGCATCTTTTTGATGAAAAGTCTTTTTTTTCCTTTGGGTAAATACCCAATAATGAGATAGCCAAATCAATCTACTTTTAGTTCTTTGAAGAAATTCCATACTGCTTTCCTTAGAGGTTGTGCTAATTTACATTTTCACCAACAGTGTACAAGTATTCCTTTCTCTCTGCATCCACACCAGTGTCTCCTGAATTCTGATCAGTGCATTCTAACTGAGGTCAGGTGTTATCTCATTGTGGTTTTAATTTGCATTTCCTGGATGGTTATTGATGAGCATTTTTTCATATGTTGGTTGGCCATTTGTCTTTCTTCTTTTGAGAAACTTCTGTTCATGTCTGTTGCCCACTTTTTAACAGAATTTTCATTTTTTCTTGCTGATTTGTTTGAGTTCTTTATAAATTCTTATTATTAGTCCTTTATTAGATGTGTAGCTTATGAGTATTTTCTCCTATTCTGTAGGTTGTCTATTTGCTCTGTGGATTATGTTATTAGCTGTGCAGAATATTTTTAGTTTAATCAAATCTTACTTATTAAATTTTGTTGTTGTCATAAAACCACTAGGGTCTTTTCCATAAATTCTTCACTTAGGCTGATAGTTAGGAAAGTTTACCTATATTCTAGAATTCTTATGGTTTCATTCCTTAGACCTAAGTCTTCTATCCATCTTGAATTAGTTTTTGTGAGTGGTGAGAGGCAGGGTCCTGTTTCACACATCTGCATATGGCTGTCTAGTTTTCAGAGCACCATTTATTGAGTAGGGCTTCTACTCCCCAGTGTACATTGTTGTCTGCTTTATCAAAGATCAGTTGATTGTAGGTGCATGGTTTTACATCTGGGTTCTTTGTTTTGTTCCATTGGTTTATATCTCTGTTTTTGTACCAATAGCATGCTATTTTGGTTACTATAGCTTTATAGTATAGTTTGAAGTCTGGTAACATAATATATAATGCCTCCTGATTTGTTCTTTTTGCTTAAAGTTTCTTTGGCTATTCAGGTTCTTTTCTGGTTCCAAATAGAGTATAGAATTATTTTCTAGACTTGGGAAATGTAACATTGGTAACTTGATTAGAGATTGCACTAAGTTTTTAAATCACTTTGGGTATGGATATTTTAACAATATTTATTCTACCTATCCATGACACACATGGAGCTGTCATCTCTTATGATAACAATATATTCTTCTAGAATACCTCCTGAAGGACCTGCCTGAGGCTGTTTAAAAAAATAAGTAGTACATTCTAAAATAACAAGAAAAAAGTATGGTATCATAAACACATAAACCATTAACATGATCATTTATTATTGTTATCAGTTGTTATATAATATATGTACATACTTGTATGTGCTGAATGAGCATGCTATGTTTATCTATTTGTTTGTATCCTCTGTGATTTCTTTCCTCAGGATATTGCAGTTCTCCCTGTAGAGATCTTTCACCTCTTTGGTTAAGTATAGTCCTAGGTGTTTTATTTTCTTTGTAGCTATTGTGAATGGTCTTGAGTCTTTGATTTGACTCTCAGCTTGACTATTTTCAGTACATCAATTTTGTATACTGAGACTTGCTGAATTTATGTGTCAATTCCAGGATACTCTCGGTGGATCTATGAGATTTTCTCTTTTTTTTTTTTTGTATTGTTTGTCTGATTTTGGTTAGTATAATACTAACTTTATAAAATGATTTGGAAAGTGTTCACTCCACTTCTATTTACTGGAAGAGATTGCATAAAATTTATGTTAATTGTTCTTTAAAAGTTTGTTAGTATTCTCCAGTGAAACCATATGGTCCTACAGATTTCTTTTTTAGGATTGTTTTAAATTACAAATTTAGTTTTCTTAATAGTTGTTATATAAAGCCACTCATTGCTTGATGATGGGGATAACTTCTGAAAAATGCAACCTTAGGTGAATTTGTCCTTGTGCAAACATCATAGAATATACTTACATAAACCTAGATGGTATAGCTTTATTACATGCCTAGGCTATACATATAGTCTGTTGCTCCTAGTGTGCAAACCTGTATAGTATGTTACTATACTGGAAACTATAGGTAAATGTAATATAATGGTAATATCTTTCTACCTAAATATATCAAAACATAGAAAAAATGTGGTAAAAACATGATATAAAAGATTAAAAATACAGCATCTCTGTGTAAGGCACTTACCATGAATGGAATTTGCTGGGCTGGAAGTTGCTCTGGGTGAGTAGTGAGTGATTGGGTGAGTGAATGTGAAAGCTTAGGCCCCCAGGGCATCACTGTACACTGCTATAGACTAAGGCTATGCTGAATTTATAAAAAATATTTTTCTTTCATTAATAATAAATTATAATTAGCTTAATATTAGTTTTCACTTTATAAGCTTTTTAAAAAACTTTTTGACTCTTTTTTATTAATAGTTTAAACACAAACACATTGTACACTGTGCAAAAATATTTTTATATCCTTATTTTATAAGCTTTTTCTTATTTTTAATTTTTCACTTTTTTGACTTTTGTTGTTCAAAACTAAAACAGAAATACACACATTGGCCAAGGCCTACAAGAGGTCAGAATTATCAATATCACTGTCTTCCACCTCCGCATCTTATCCCACTGGAAGGACTTCAGGGCCAACACACATGGAGCTGTCATCTCCTATGATAACAATGTCTTCTTCTAGAATACCTCCTAAAGGACCTGCCTGTGGCTGTTTATAGCTAACTTTTTAAAAAATAGGTAGTACATTCTAAAATAACAAGAAAAAAGTATGGTATAGTAAATACATAAACCATTAACATGATCATCTATTATTGTTATCAGTTGTTATATAATATATGTACATACTTGTATGTGCTGTATAAAGTTTTATACAACTAGAATTACATTAGATTTGTTCACACCAGCATCACTATGACCATGTGAATAATACATTGTACTATGAGTTGAGGATGACTATGGGATCATAGGTGATAGGAATTTTTCAGTTTCATTATAATCTTATGGGAACACCCTTATATGTGTGGTCCATGGTTAACCAATTGTCGTTTGCAATGCATGACTGTATTTCTTTCCTCTTGGATGAGTTGTGGTAGTTTGTGTTTTTCAGAATTGGTCTATTTCATCTAAGTTTTCAAAATTATATATGTAGTGTTGTTTATTTTTTGATGTTTCCAGCATCTGTAGTGATAACTTCTCTATCATTCTTGATACTGGTAATTTATACCTTATCTCTTTTTTAAAAATCAGTCTTGTTAAAGGTTTGTGGCGTTCATTGATCTTCTTAAAGAACCAGCTCTTTATTTCATTAATTTTCTTTATTATGTTTCATTTTCAGTTTCATTAATTTCTGCTCTTATCTTTATTATTTCCTTTCTTCTAATTGCTTTTTTTCTTTTGTTTTGCTCTCATTTTCTAGACCCTTGAAAATTCTAGAGAATTCTAGAGCTTAGAATATTGATTTGACACTGTGCCACTTTTCTAATGTATGCATTTACTACTGTAAATCCCCCTCATTTGCTTTAACTAATAATGGCTTCCAAGGACAGCTGGCTTCTCACTGTGTACTGGGTACAGAGTTGGTCTTGAACTACTGATTACTTTTAACAGGGTCCTTCTTCTGCAATGTCTAGGGGAAAAGCTAGAGGCAGGCAGGCAGGTTATAGATTGGATTAGAACTCTTTGATCAGAAATGTTCCCTTCATCAGCCAGGAGCCTCCAGTCCCCTCTTCTATGTATTTCCAATCTTTCCTGGGATTAGTCACCTGGCCAGAGTTAAAGGAAGCAGAGAATCTGCCTGTCTCTCCCAACACTCTCCCCACTTACAGGAAATCCAAATGGCAGGCCAGTCATTACTGGATGTTTCCTTTGAGACAGTCAGTGGCCAGAGGGAGGGGCGGGAGTTGAGGCAGGAAGGAGAAATAAGTTGCTGTTTAATACTGCTTGGCTCTGCAGATGAAAGTCTCCAGGCCTTTGGCTAAAGCTAGCACAGAAAGACAGGCAGAGCCAAACTTCAATCATTCCTCATCAGTGTTTACATCAGAGAGTCCTGGGAGCTGCTTTACTAGCAGCCTGGGTGCTAGTAGCTTTTGGCTTATGGCCTGATTGAAGAAAGAATCTAGATTTTGGAGGGTGTGGAGGAAAGCAAGAACAGCATGTCCTGTTCACACAGAGTGTATGGAAGCCTCTGAACAGCCAGATGTGGAGGTCACCTGGCTTCAGGGTATTGTACACTCCTGATCCCAAGGAACTGGCAGAAGTCTCACATTGGGATATGGCTCAGCTCTCTGACTTTAGCTGGGGAAGAGGGGGTCAGCCCCCTTTACAGTTAAAGCAACCAAAGCCTGGTATTATCTTAGGGTATACAGCTAGAAAGTAGGAAATTGAGAGAGGAACAGGAGTAAGGGGGGAGTAGGCGTAAACACAGTTTTTAGTCCTCCCTTGGAGAAGCTCTGGCAACCTGGCCAGTCTAGGCAGCATGGGTAGCTCTGCTGAATTAGTGTTTGTGTGTTTTCCTTCTCCCTGCTCCCAGACAACACACAACACACATGTCACTACTTTTTTTTTTTTTCAGGTGTTGCCAGAGTCTAATAAATCTATTATCCAAGGCTTAAGTCTGCAGTGTTGATTATTTAAGGGATGTGATTCCCTTAAGAGCTCTAGAGTAGGCACCGAGACTTCATGGAGGGGAAGAGCTTGATTCAGCTTTCAAGTCTTAGTAATTTAAAATCTTAGGATTTGAAGAAATAGAGAGGAGAGAACTGGGCATGTCAAGAAGATACTTTAAAAGAAGCATTTATTATATGCTAGTCATTGGCAAAACACTCTACAAATATTACCCTGTTTACTCTTTACAGTAACCCTCTGGGGTAGGCATTAATTGTTCTAAGGTTATAGATGACGCTTAGGAGGTGAAACATTTTATTGTTAACATCACCAGCTGATCAAGTGGGATTGGATTCAAACTAAAGAGTTACTCCTGTTCTTAAGGCCCCCTTCCACACTATATTACTTTTCATAGAAGAACAGGAGAGACAAAGAAAGGTTCCGAGAAGAAATAGGGAATGAGTTGGACTGGCAGAGAGGGTGCAATTTACATGAATTTTCTGTGGTCAGACATGGCTTAGGTGCTCAGTACTCCCTTGGATATCTGCTGATCTAACACTTACTATATTGACGGTATAGAAAACCTCCCTGTAACACTGTAAAAGGTATCACTAAAATTCAGTATCATAGGTTGCAGGTGAGATCATTGACAGGCTAGTGACATGACCTGGGTGAGCCTGTTTATTATCAGTCCTATTGATTAGAACCAGGTTCCTGTTATAGGTGAGGTGGTTTAACTACTATTGTTTACTTGTCTGTGTCTTCTGTTAATCTGCGTGTTCCCTGAGGGTGGAAATTGCCAGTGTTTCCTTCAGTTAAGTTGAACTTTTTCCAATTCTATCAGTCCTCACTACTCAGTTAACTCAAGTTGAGTTAATTAATTGAAATTTATTTTAAACTGTACAATTTTGAATAAAGTTACAAAGAAGCTAGACTAAAAAAATCTTCATTGTCTCCTTTTCAAATGGTTGAACTCTTTTTAAGAATCCAAACCAGTAATTCAAATTTATTTTACAGGACCCCCCCCCCAAAAAAAAAACCATCAAAGGGACATTTCTTTTATTTAAAAGATCCAGAAACACTATTTTTATGCATTGTATGTATAAAGGACCTTAGTATTTTGAAATTCCCTGAGACAACATCTTTTAAAGTTTGCTTTAAGCCATATAGTTTAGGTCTCGTGATTAGTAAATTTGAAGAGAGAGACGCTATGTCATGACTTAAAAATAAATCATAAGAAGCTCAGGATCCCAGGGTATGCAGACCTGATTTCCAGAGTCAGCTTTTCTTCTACTTGTGTGGCCATAGGTGAGCTGGCCAACTTTTCAAAGCCTTGGACTCATCAACTATAAGAGGGAAGAAAAAACAGAACTCCCCACAGGTAGTTGTTATGAAATTTCATTAAGAAAACATGTGCAAAGTTGCTGGCACTAGCATGTGTTCTGTTAATGTTAAGAGGTGACATAAATGAGTGGAATTGCCTCAGTTATTTCCATCCAAAGGCTATTTGTGTCTTCAAGGAAGGGGGAGGTGGCAAAGGAAAGTGGGTACAGGAAGTGTTGAGGTGTTTCTTGTGGTACAACAGGATGGAAAAAAAAATCCATCTTCAACAGTTTCCAGAATTGCCTGGGTATTGTTACGCTTGAGGAAAATTCCCTATCCTCACCTCTATCCTCCCACCATAGAGAATGGTGGATCCTCATATTTCCTCTCAAGGGCAGCTCTTGTTTCTTGATGTAGACAACTGTTCTGTGATACACTATGCCTCTTTCTAGAAGCCACCCAAAATCATGGTTAGCGAAAAGCTTCTATTCCTATTCTTTCCCTGGGATTTTGTGTTTTGAACCTCTGATGCAAGTTCATTTTTCAATGTCCTGAGGACGAGAATAGCTAATGTTAGTAATTATTGACATGTTCCCCATTCCTAAGTGGGTACTCTGAAAAGATGTCGACCTTGAAGACCTCTTGGGATGCTGGGTCATGGTAGACACAGCAGTGGGGCATCAGTGGTGCAGCAATAAGCCTAAAGGGTCTGGTGATTGCCAGGGTTGTGGGGGAGGAAGTTGGTTTTAGTATTGGGTCTTCATGTGCTGTATGTCAAACCATCTGTCATCCACCAAGATTGTGGGAGACATATGTGGGATCTGGTTGGCCAAGGTGACCCAGGAAAAGTGCCAGAAATTTCTGTACCATTGACAAAGCGTGGCCACAGTTCAATTCTGTGTGATGTTCAATACTTCATTGAATTTTCTCAATTTCTACTTGGTTAAATAGATGGGTCTCAACTAAACAGTACAATTTTATAATTTTCAAAGAATGTAGTAAAATTCAATCATGTGGAGTTCTGTAAGTACAGCATAACATATCTAGAACCCTAGATTAGAGATCTCTGGGCTGGACAATTTTGTGGCTAGTTAGCTTGGCGTGATGGTTAACTTTATGTGCCAACCTGACTGAGCCATGAGGTGTCCAGATATGTGGTCAAAAGTTTGTTTTGGGGTGAGACTAACATCTGAACTGGCAGACTGTGTACAGCAGATTGTCCTCCTTTTGTGAGTGGCCCTTATTCCAGTTGAAGGTCCAAATGGAACAAAAAAATCTGAGCCTCCGTGAATAAGAGGGAACTCTGCGTGCTTGACTGAGCTGAAACATCAAATTTTCAAGCCGGAAACACTGGTTCTTCTTCTTGGGTCTTGCGCCTGCCAGTGTTTAGGCTGGAACTAATACCGTTGGTTCTCTTGGTTCTCAGGCCTTTGGCTTCAGACAGGAAACTGATTAGTTCATCTGGGTCTCCAACTTGCCAGCTGCAGATGTTGGGATCTCTCAGACTCATAATCACATGAGCCAATTGCTTATAATAAATCTCTCTATATCTATCCAATCATCTATCCACCCACTCAACCACCCAATCTATCTATCCTCTTCTTTCTCTGGATAACCCTGATGCATACGCTGGGTAAATTAAACATCCTTTTATCTGATCATGTTAATATGCTAAGGTACTTGATGGCCATTTAAGTTTTCTTTCCTACAGTTACGCTTCCGTATTCCCATCCCTGACCTGCTGCCCACCTATCAGCAGATGTTGTATAAAGGAACCAGGGAAGATAATTAGACTTATAATGATAAATTTACACCCTCCCTGATTCTGTAATTTTATGTGAATTTTTGTTTAAAAGCTTTGTTAAACAGTTTTATATATGACAAATTGCAAATGAGCTCTCTAGCTTATAAATTCTAAGTAAGAGTATGTGTTTGATCAAACTCTGCAAATAAGACCTTATAGAAAATCTGAAAGAAGCTTGAGGATAAGCTACATGGGAATCTGCAGTGAGGTCCAAAACTATAAAGTCAAGTCAAACTCGAGGAAATTTTTTAGGACAGGTTAGAATAACTTCCGTGAGAGCTGCCATATGCTGGAGGCAAAGTAAATTGAACAAAGGGTTAAAATTTTAATATATGATTGCACCATGCTAGGTTATTAAGAGAAGCAGGAAAATGAAAAGTAGAACCCAGGCTCTGAAAGGTGACTTCAGAGGGCACACTGGCTGTCCCCCTCCTTGTCCTTTTGTGTCTGTGATGTGAACAAGAGAGGACCAGAGAATGTTCCCATGTCTTAAGGTTTTAATTAAGTTCTTGTTATTATGGTTATTCTTCTCCTCATTTTTATTGAACACAGGCAGGCAACAGGCATTAGAAATTTTTGTTGTAACGCCTAGTATTATTCTCAAGTTCTCATGCATTTGTACTGTTTACCATACTAAATTGTTAGTTCCCTGCATCTTGGGACCTGGTGTACTTCATATTATGTGTCTAATAGTACTTCCCTTAGTTCTGAGTTCTGGGTTCAATGTACGGAAGCTCTCAATGTACAGTTATTGAACAGAATTGAGGTTATCATCTGCTAAAATAGGGACTAGAAGCATTAGCCAGTATCTTCAATAAGAATAACCCAAAGTGGGCGATGAGTGATGAGGTCTCAGAGGAAGAGCATGGATCAAAGCCAAGGAGAGCAAGGCCTTGGATTTGCACAGCATTGCTTTTCCCACAGAGTGCAAAGTCCTTGTTATCTTCTAGGTCATTGTCACCTTGCTGAGAATTTTCTGTAGCTTCCTGGGTTCATACAGTTTCATACAGTTCATTGTCCGGCTGTATCTGAATTTATTTTTTCCTTCCCCTATGGATGAATAATCCGAATATTCTAGATTTCAGCTTTTATAAATAGAGCTATGAATATTGCATGCAATTCTTTATGTTGATGCATTACTTCTATGCCTTTTGGGTAAATAGCTACAGGTGGGATTGCTGGGTCATACAGTAAGTGTCCATTTAATTTTCCAATTAAAATTAACAATGGCCATTCATGATTAACAGTTGCCAATTTTTTTTTGTAAGTGACTGTACCATTTTACATCCTCACCGACAACGTGCAAGCATTACAGTTGCTCAGCACCCTCATCAATACTTTATATCGTTAGTCTGGAAGGTCTGGACTACACAGCAGAAGGCTATGCCTCGTGCTCAAGTGTCTATTAAATTAAGCATACATACACATGTTTGTATATATACTATTATATGTAGATGGGGTTCTGATTAAAATTTTAACAGTTAGTGGACTACCTTCAAGAAGTAAGACTCTTAAGTTTATTAGTCAGTTGTTTTTGAAAACAATGTTTTTAGTTCTGTTCATTTCATTGTCCGCTCTTATCCGTTATGAGCACCGGTGCTATCTCGGGCACTGACCACATAGTCCACGGTGAGGTTTTCGACCTTACTCCTCATTATTTGCTGCCCCCTCCTCCTCCACCTCATGCCCTTGTAGGCAGAGGAAGTGCCCAGGGGAGGAATGGGTGGAAAGGAGTGAAAAAGGAAGAGGCTAATGGAGCCAGATCACCAACTGTGCACGCCTGAACCTGTTCCCACCTCATCTGTATGCAGGGAAACAGGAGCTGCCTGCGAATACACCTGCAGATACAGGTCCCACGGCAGCACCTTAGGAGCAGAAGGAGCAGAAGGAATGACAAATAGCCAGGACAGAAAAGCCATTGCGAAAATGAGTGCATTTTACTCATCTGTCTGTCTTCCTTCCTTCCCCCCTCCTTTCTTCATGAAAGAAATTTGTTTATCTTTAATGGTGTATTTTTTTGCCCATTGGCCCCAGAAGCGTCCCTTTGCAAAGGCTATTTCCCAATGTCAGGTCCAATGTTATCTCATATTTTAATGATACACGTAGTCATACAGTGTCTCTCACAAACCTTGGGAATATGTGTATAACTGAGGAAACTTCTTGTGTGTTCTTTAGTAGGTTTTAAAAGATTTCTTCATATTAATCTTATATATTTGTTAGATTTATGCCTCAATTATGAGTTTGGACCATAAGCCTGAAAGACATACTCCTGAACACTCTAATAATCCCAAATGCTGAAATTCTGAGAGGTCAAAATCCTGAAAATGTAATTCCAAAAAAAAAAAACCTAAAAAAATTTAAAAGACATTTATTCACATTTTTTAAAAGGAGATTTATGTGAGAAGCACATGAAAGTGTGATGGAGCACTTTATATGCCACTTTACATGGTGAAACGGGCAATAATGACATTTATTTCTGTACGCGTAAACACTCAGGTGTACTGAGGGATGGTGGCACGGGTTTAATAGTTACAAGTAGATGAACATTATTCATCAAGGAAAAGGTCACAAAGTGAAACAGATAAGTGCGCACCCCAGTGGTTGGTAATTGTGGACACCTAGATTTATAACTGTGGTCACCTGAAATCCCCGGGCAGACAACCTATGTCTTTTGACAAGATTGATAAAAGCCCACAGTGGGCCCACACTGCATATGCAGTGACCCACTGCGCTAAGATCTTTCACCGATGCAGACATATGAAAAGAATAGCTCTTCATTTATTGAGAAAGTGTCCACATGTTTACCTGCATGCACAATGCTTTCACAAGAAGTCAACATTGGGATAGAGGAGACAAATTGGTAACAAGTGCATCAAATGAAATAGGAACACTCTAAAAGCCTTTACACAATTCCTATCACCAGTATCAGAAATGATGCAGAGATTAAATACGGAGGGTAGAAGACTGTGAAACAGAAGGCTGATGGGTTAAAGGAGTTGGAAAAAAACTTGAAAAAGAAAAGAACTGAGAATCCTTCCCCTCCCCCAAGGAAACCTAAAATAGTTGCCATATGAAAAAGAATATTACAGGGAGAGAGTAAGGGACAAAGCACAGAGGTAGTCTGGGAAAGCCGGCCAACTTTCACGATCATTGACTAGAATTCTGAAGTCTTGTATCTCAATGAATAGCTACTTCTTTTTCTTTTTCTTTCTTTCTTTCTTTTTTTTTTTTTTTTTGTCTTCTTTTAGGGTATGACTTTCCTTGGAGAATGTATCTTAATTTTCTATGTGGGGCTTTTCTTTTTCAAATTCTTCTGTGATTTGATTTACACTGACATGAGCATTCCCTGTTTAATTTTCCCACCTTCTTGATTCTATGTTGTTTTAGGCATGTGGACATCTGTTCTGTATGTACTCACGGATGGACCACAGATTCGGTGGAAACAACGAGGGTGATAGAGCAGCAACAATCTTGGATGTCTTCTTATCCTACTGCACGTGTAATCATTTTTTAACCAGTCAGTAACTCCACTGGCTCTTCAGGCATATGTGCCTTTGATTCTTTAAAAGCTCTGGAATTTTATCATCTGGAAGGAATGGCAACACAGGGAAATAATGCATTTTTTAAACTGAAATTTTTATCATGTGGCCAAACCACTCACCTCTGTATTTTCTGTCAAAAGCAAATAAAGACGATGGCAAGGTAATATAATTCCCCTAACATGGTACAACTCACATTATGCAGCTATCCTGCGTGAACCAAAATACATTAATTCCTTCCTCAAAATTCAGCATTCAAGATTTCAACATCTGGGATTTTAATCTGTCAGGATTATGGTTGTTGTGATTTGATTTATTTTACTTCCTTCTTAAATGTTTAATTATTATGTGTACATCACAATGGTATATCCTTATAGGGTACAAGCGATGTTGTAACATAGGAATACAACATAAATTAATCAAATCAGGGTAGCTGGGGTATCCATCCCCTCAGGCATTTATCATATTTCTGTGGTAGGAACATCCCAATTCCACTCTTTTAGTTATTTTAGAGTATCCCCTAACTTACTGTTGGTTATAGCCACACTGTTTGCATTGCCCAATATTGTTCATTCTGTCCAACTACAGTTTTGCACCATCCTTACTTTATTACGCCCTCCCTCCTACCCCTCCTATTCTCAGGCAACCATCATTCTGTTCTCCAGCTCCATGAGATCAATTGTTTTTAGTATACTATTAGCCCCTATATCTGAGTGAGAACATGTGAGATTTGTCTTTCTGGGCTTATTTTACTTAACATAATGTTCTCCGGTTCCACCCATGTTAATTGCAAATGACAGGATTTCATTCTTTTGGGGGGTTATATGATATTGTGTTGGATGGATACACCACATTTTCTTTATCCATTATCTGTTGATGGACACTGAGGTTGATTCCAAATCTTGGCTGTAGTAAACCCTGCGAGAATAAACATGGGGACACAGACACTTTTTTGATATACTGAATCAGTGGGATTTCTGAGGAACTTCCATACTGCTCTCTGTAGTGGTTGCACTAACTTACATCCCCACCAACAGAGTGTGAGAGTTCTCTTTCCTCCACATCCACACCAGCGTTTGTTAGTGATAAAAGCCATTTTAACTGGGGTGAGATGATACCTCATTGTAGTTTTGATTTGCATTTCTCTGTTGACTAATAATGTTGAGAATTTTCTCATATACCTATTGGCTGTTTGTACGTCTTCTTTTGAGAAATGTCTGTTTGGATTCTTTGCCCATTTTTTAAATTAAATTATTTATTTTTTTCCCATTTAGTTGTTGAAGCTCACCATATGTTCTAGTTATCAATCTCTTGTTGGAGGAGTATTTTGAAAATCTTTTCTCCCATTCTGTGGGTTCTCTCTTCCCTTTGTGGGTTGCTTCCTTTGCCGGACAGAATGTTTTTAGCTTAATGTGATCCCATTTTAAAATGTTGCTTGGGTTGCCTGGGCTTTGGGGCTATGGCTCAAGAAATCATTGATTGCCAAGACCAATGTTCTGAAGCATTTTCCCAAAGTTTTCTTTTAATAGTTTCATAGTTTCAGATTTTAGATGTAAATCTTTAACCCATTTTGATTTTATTTTGTACACGAAGAGAAAAAAGGGTCTAGTTTCACGCTTATGTGTATGGATATTCAGTTTCCCCGGCACATCCAGTGTTCCAGCTCTGCACTGTACACAGCCTGACAACGCTCAAGGTGCCTGCCTGGAAAAGAATTTGAGGCATAGCTATTGGTACATAGGGCTAATTGAAATGAAGTAGATAGAGCACCCGAGAATTTTACTGTCAAGAGAGGCACTGGCTGTGCGAAAAGACACTATAACTTCTTTGCCTGAAGCCACACACTAGTTCAGCATGTATCTGCCATTCAGGTTATTGCCAATGTTTCAGTGCATCAGGACACACCAACTAGTTTTCAATAGCAAGTTGTTTGCTGCCCATTGACCAGAACAGAAGTAAATGCTCTATATTATCAGATTTCCCTTATGGCAGCTTTTGCATTGCCTTTAGTGCTAATCTCTGTATTAGTCTGCCTTATAGTAACAATCTCAGTATTTCAATTGCTTACAGAAAAAGGTTCACGTCTTGAATATGTAACACATTTTAAACAAATATAATGCACCATACCTATTGGTGAACTTTTAGGTTATTTCCAATCTTCATATATTACAAATAATTCTGGATTGAATATACTTGTATAGATATCATTTTGCAGATATAATATATTCTTAGAAATAAAATTACTAGGTCAAAGGATATTTAAATTTTAAAAATTACAGCAGGTTTACTGATTTATACTCCCACTAGCTATGTCTGAGATTTCCTGTTTCCTCCTACCTGCAACAATATTGTCACTAGCCCCTTTGATCTTTGCCTACCTAAGAGGTGAAAAATAATATTTCTTTATTGTTTTATTTTTCATTTTCAAGATGTTTCTTTGTTTTTCACATATGTTAGAACTGTTTGTATTCTTCTTTTTGGTCGTATATATCCCTTTGTCCATTTGTCTCCTTGGTTGTGTCTTTTTCTTATTGATTTTAAAGAACTATTTACATATTAAAGAAAAGAGTCATTTATTATAAAAATTGAAAATATCCTTTTCCAGGGCACTTTTTTTTTTTTTTTTTTTTTACTGTAGTCAAACACATTTTTTTCCCTTTTGTGACACATGGGTTTTGGTCTTACTTTAGAAATGTCTTTGTCAATTAAACCAATAAGTTATTTAAAGAATGCACCAGCATTAACTCTCTGTTTTCTTCTACTATCTTTATAGTTTTATGTTTTACGCTTAAAATTTTAATCCTGATAAAATTAATTTTGGTGTAAACTGTTTATACACTCTCTAACTGGTAAAGTGGTCTTTTAGTAGATGAGGACTGTTTGGCTGTGAAACAGGGGTACTGGGAGACTTATTTTTCAAGGAATATACTTTTATAATTTTGAGTTTTACACCAGGTCCATGTTAAATGTACTAAAATTTCACTGAAATAAGTAAATTATTGGCTGTTATGAAAAATGTATTAGGAAGGCAATTTTTACTCAGCTCCAGTTGAATATGACCTTGAAGGAATATGGAACTGGTATTGTCCCATCTTCCTCTGGGTTTTCATGTGAAATCCCCAAAGTTTAAATGTTGGCAACTAATTCAGAGTTATAAAAACACTACACGATCCAAACAAAACACATCTGTAAGCCAGATGGGGCCCATAGGGTGCCAGTTTGAGACCTGTGGTTTAGACATTTCTTCCTCTTACCCTCAAAGATTCATGTAAGTGCCTCTTCTGTAACCTTCTGCAGCTCAGTGTGGTCAGCCCTTATCACAATGTATTTTAACTCATTGTTGCTGGCCTAGCCTTTCCATTGAACTATAAGATCCTTGAAAGAGTATTTATAGATTTTGAAGTCTCAGAGCCTAACACAGTCTCTTCCACCTCATAGACATTTAATAGAAATGTTGAATAACTAAATAGAGGAATAAATGAACTTTGCTCTGAGTAGGCTCTTGACCCTGCAGATCTGGACAAGGTAATCCAGGCACACAGAGGGTGCCTGGTTTGAACCACTCCCCCTTTCTCCTCCTCTCCTCAGGGCACCCTCGGAGCAACAAAAGGATTGTACCCTACAGTGATTTTGTAAACCAATGACCTCTTCCACACTGTGAATCTTTGCCACTAGATGTCTCCCTTTGCTCAAAGGACATTCAGAAGCCCCAGGGTCAATCTGGGGTTTGCTCAGAAGAAACAATACTTTAAGAGAAAAAGAATGTTCTAATCTCAGGCCATATTTTCTTCAGCTGTTTGTCTACATAAAGAAACTGAGCACAGCCACAACATGAGAGAAAAATTCCCAGGGATGGACTCAGATTAATTTTGTTCTAGGAGAGCTTCTCCTCCCCTGGGATGCCCCCTTCAACACAGTGTGACAGTCTGGTGGGTTGCAGCTTCTAATCTGGCAGCCTCATGTGCCCCAGGAGCCTCATTTGGGTTGCTTCTTGCTGACGCTTTAGGCTGGTAGAGAAATGTGCTCTACTGTAAAGGGTCTGGGACTGTAGAATCTGCACAGTGAGAGAGGGATTCTTGTAAGCCGTAGCAGGTTGAACTTCTCCATTGAGGCTGCCCTGTCCTCCGTATGAATTCCTGTGTATCACGTGATCATGTGAGATGTGATTTGGTGCCTGCTGTGGTGCCTTTCCTGTGAACTCAGGAGGGTCATCTGAACTTGGAGAGGTGAACTGCTTGGTCTGCAATATAATTCTTACTTTAAAGACAGGCAGAGTGAGCAAAAAAAAAAAAAAAGAGCTTGTTTATTTTATATAGTTTATAGCTTGGTCTTCTCTGTGTTATCTCTGGCATTCAGATACTGTACATTCTGAACTGATTAGAGGTCATGGATGGAGTCTTGCCTGGCTCTGCCAACTTTACCCACAACCTTGAATTTAGTGACATTCGAAGCTTACTTGTTGAATGAAATGCAAGTGTGGGTTCTATAGGACTTTGGTAGATCTCCAATCTATTAAGGAAGGTCAGATATAAGAACGCTCTGTCTCATTAGTACCTGTGTTTGCCTTTGCCTTTTCTTGGGTTGTTTAGGAAAGGTCAGACAATTCTATTTGCATTTTTCGTCTGTCTTTAAAGAGCAGTAGAGGTTAACAGCACAGACATCAGCCCGCGTTGGTGTCTTGGCTCATAATTTACTGGACTGCTCTGTGTCTTGAATGTCCCATCTGTGAAATAGGAATGAGAGTGGCAACTGCCTGGCAGGACTGGCTCAGAACAGTACCTGGCATGTAGGAAGTGCTCAGTAAATGCCAGCTGATACCAGGGGCTTGATAGTCTATTTCCTCTTCTCATAAGCTGCCCGGTCAGTTTCCATATTTGTAGATTGCTGCACCTGTCTCTAACAGGGTATGGTAAAGATTTCCCACACTCTTGTGAACTCTCCCTTTGCTTATTTAAAGGTCCTGTATTTCAGTGCTAAGTAGCAATAAAATTAGTATGCAATGCCAGCCTTTTCCCCACCACCAGGTAGTTTCTTGTAAGTCACATTGGCAAGATTTGTCCTCAAACAGTCCAATAATTTCCTATTCACCTCTTCTAATTTTAAGTCCTAGTTCTGAGTAGTAAGAGCCTCTATCCAGGCTTGATTGTCTTACTGTATTAGTTAGGAAAATCTCCCTGTGGTTTACATTTTATATTCTCTTTACTCCTTTCATTTTTAAAAAAACTTATATTGGACTTTTTTTTATAATTGTTTTAAAACATTTTGCAATTTATGAAAGAAAGCCACCTGAAACAGTTCGGGGCCTTTCCCACTCTTGAATCCTTCAAGTCTACTATTTGTGTTCGCAGCCCCTGGGGCAAAACTTCTTGAAGATCAAGCTCAAAGAGTGCTCAGCACATCTGATGGATGGAACAGCCACTGGGGCCCTGCTTCCCTGAGTGGGTTTACCCTGGTGCACCTGCTGGTCTGTCTAACTTAGATATTTCCCAGCACTTTGTAGTCACTCAGGGCAAGTGTGTGGCCATTATATGATTTTAGACAACAAATTCCAATACCACGATTCAGTTTGCCATCTCCTTTCCCCTGGCACTTCCCCTGGTTCATTGCTGCTTATTCATGTGACTGTGCTCTTTTTCGGGGAAATCAAGCCATCAGACTGTTGTCAAAACCAACACAAATAAGCAGATGACGTTAAAAGCTTGGTGCTCTTCCTCAACCATAGCTATTTCTTCTTGTTCTTCTGCATTTGTGGAATCTAAAGTAGACAAGATGAAGCAAATGCCTTTGTCTAGTTGGCTCCTTATGCCTGGGTGGACACCTTGTTCCTGCCTGCGATATTTTGTAGCATATGGAGCTACAACCTGGGACTCAAACTAGAAGCACAATAAGCCTTCCTGATCTCTGGTCACAGAGGGTTAGCTTTGTCTTGGACTCAGAAGGTAATATGTCCCAGTGTGGCTTCCGTGTGCCCTCTGTCCTTTGCAGAGACGTGGGGGCCCCACAAACTCACCAGGAAGTACTGAGGAATTTAGCATAGCATGGTTTAACAGATTCTCAGGAGGAAACTAAAAGGGGGAGTAAGTGACTTACTGGTGAGTCATCAGTTTCAAAAAATACACCCTATTTATGAAACAACCTAAATATTGGACAAAGTATGATGTCCTTTTATTAAATATGAAATCAAAAGGCTGTTAAATGCACTCTTTTGTTTGGATTCAGGTTTTCCTCAAACCCAAATGCACTCAAGAAATCTTTACTGTCTGCTTGTTGCCTGATCCTCTAGCATTTGCTAAATGTCTTGGTCAAATATGAAACTGTAGGGCCCCCTGTGGTTCTGAGCACACGGACCCCAGGAGGTTCCTGGGCTTCAAGGACACAACCAGCTTCCCTCTCAGCTTTAAGCCTCCCCTGCTAAGCTCTGCACTGCTTGGCCACCTTGCCCCCCTGTGGCTTCCTTACCCCTCCCCACCCCCACTCCCCTTCTTTAGCCACTTTCCTGCCCAAGGAATTAGCAGATGTTAGTCCCACTCGAACGTGCCTTCTAAGATGTCGGTGACTTACTGCAGCACTCACATCTTACAGACAGTAGGAAAAAGGAAGCACTGAACTGGAAAGACGGCCTCTCTAATCCTAAGATGTTAGACATTGGATCAGCTGAGCGAGAGTATGTATTTCTAACAGTCCACGAGCAGCCTGGCGCAGTGGCTCACCACTGTAATCCTAGCACTCTGGAGGCTGCGGAGGGCAGATCATCTGAGCTCAGCAGTTTGAGACCAGCCTGAGCAAGAGTGAGATCCCATTTCTACTAAAACTGGAATAACTAGCCATAGTTCCAGCAACTCAGGAGGCTGAGGCCAGAGAGTTGCTTGAGCCGAGAGTTTGAGAGCCTGTGAGCTGTGATGATGCCATGGTACTCTACTGAGAGTGATAGCGTGAGACTTTGTCTCAGAAAAAAAAAAAGAAAGAAAGAAAGAGAGAATACCAAAGTCCTTGGGCTTTTGAATGGAAATACAGCCTCTAGTTACATAGATTCTAAAACAAGTCTCTAACAGGAAACTCTACAGAAAAGACCCATGGAGAAAATAGAATTAACTAGACGAAATTAGGAGTTCAGCTTTATTCTACCCCTGGCGAGGGACAAAGAAACAATGGTTGGTGCCTTGAACAATTGGGAGTTTCCTCGAACACTTGTCAGGTAAACCCCATTCTCCCGATAGCTTTTCCAGATCCAGACTTGGCCGTGAATGGGAATCATGAGCTGGTCGTGATGTGGATCAAGTGGCTCACCTGGCATGGGGAGTGAGAATGTCACACCAGGTTTAGGCCTACACAGCATGAAAGGCCTTCAACATGAAAATCTGGGCTCAAATGTTGGTGGGAATAACATTGTTCACCCTAAGAAAAGATATTTCTATTAGAGTTTACTTCTCCAAAGGCCATTTGCTCCTCATCAGAAGGTGGATCTTTCCTCTTTTTTGACAATAAGAACAATGTACTCGACTGTCTTCTTTACTTTAACTGATAGAAAGCTGTGTCCCTAGAGTTCAGTTTCCAATTTATAACACATGATAATCCCAAATTATTATTTGCATTACTTCTCTTAATTGATTATGTAATTTCTCTTTTGATAATTCATATAGTTTACACAGAGTTTTGTAATTCATGTTCCTTTATTTCTACCCTGATACTATTTTGTTTTGTGCATTTGCCTTGGAAGCCACCTCCAGTCATTTGTAAAATATAGAGTGCTTAACGGCAGGAATAGAAACTTAATGAATCAACAGATTATAGGGACTCTTCCTAACAAATGCAAACATTGTAACCTAATTGTTTATACCTTCACGTTAATCTGAAATTCAAAAAATCAATGGATTTCAGAGACACCTGTTATGTCCTTTTTGGCAGCATTTCTGATAATTAGCATATTATTGTCCCCCTTATCTTTCCATAACACAATGATATCTGGCTAACATAGACATGGTGGTCAGCATTTGCGGTTACTCTGACCCAAAGTAATTTATGAGGCAACGTGCCTAAAGACATAACACCTAGTGAAACTTGACCCTTCCTAGTTTTCAAGTTGCATGCCTCCTTAGAAAGGAAATACATTCGTATGAAAGAAGTCAATCAGGTTTAGCTCTGGGTCTTCTAAGGACAAAGAGCAGACTGAAAGCATCCACTCTCCGCACACACCCTGTTGCTGTCTTCTGCCAGCGCCCATTTCTTACTCCCCTACCCAGAAGTCTGAAGATCCTTTATCTGGGAAAGCAGCAATTTGATTCTTTAGCCTTGAGCAGAAAAAGTTGGAAAGGGAAACATACTATCTCCCCCCACGCCCCTGGAATTACACATGAGGGGCTGCATTCCTTCAGCTTCATGGGGTCTGACCCGACGTCCAGAGGCTGGACAGAAGAGCTCAAGGGAGTGACACTTTGTCATAAACTGATGTAGGACAGAGGTGTTCCATGTGCCCCCAGAGCATTTTTCTCCCATTTCCCTTCTGTGATTTCAGACACTCGTCTAAGTCTGCAGGGAGAATCGGTAAGTCTTAGGTCCTGACCTCCTTCCTCTTGCCAAACTTGATTTTGACTCTAAGGGGCAGGGAGAGTTAGCAGAAAAGCATTTCTTTTTTCCTTCTTGAAGGGGGTGTGTCCTGGGTCTGTCTGCCTGCAAAGGCAGGCAAGGTGTGCCCGGAGTTGCTGCTGGATCAGTGGACCCGTGTTCATGCCCTCGAGCTGCTGCCGTGCAGATATTAATGCTGCCTTTTCAGACGGTGTCGGGAGTGACTGAGCCACAGTCCACTGCTGGAGGGGCTCCCTCACACTGTCGTGTGAAGAGAGGGATCGCCAGGTAAGCTGACAGCTGCGGTTCCTATCATCGGGGCTACCCATTAATCTGAGATTTTTTTCTCCTTGGGGAAAATTTTAATTTCCATATCTCACTTCCTGAAGGAGTCTAAATAGAGGAACAGCATTGAAAAAGCAACAGGCAGAAACAACAGAGTTCAGCTCTTGCTATCTGTACAGCAGGGTGATTGGCTGAGTCTCAAACTCCAGGATTTCTGTCTCAAAGCACCTTCTCTCTCTCTGTCTCTCTCTCTCTCATAACATAGTACCCCCTATCCTTCTGGTATGCCTGGGAGATAGATTGACTAGAATAAAAAAGGCTCCACCAAGTATTTTGTTAAAAATGTCAGTTGTATGGCTTCCATTAATTAGGAATTTTTTAAGCATACCAACCTTTTAAAATAACATTATGCTTATGCCATGAAGGCTATGTTAACCAGTTTGGTGAAAATATTTCATATTGTATATAAAACCAGCACACTGTACCCCATGACTGCATTAATGTACACAGCTATGATTTAATAATAATAAAAAAAACTTATGCTTGAGAAAATTATTTATTTTCACTTCTACATGAATTACTTTAAACTTTGCTTGAATCGCTATATGACCAATGTGCCCAGGTAGTACTCAACTTAACTCCTTCCCTGGTGTCCTCAAAATCCCCAAATAGTCTCTCCTAACCATTTCTTCTGCTGCTTCTCCAAATACATATAACACACTTTATTTTTTGACTGGTTGGCCTTGAAGATTTATAATTTTCTTTATCCTCTTCTTTTTTTCATGAAAAACCCACTTATGTGAACCTGATATCCTATGTAACAGCCAGTGCCAGAGATAAAGTGATGAAAAGATGTTGAAGGAGGTATAGAAAGAAGGTCAAGGTGGGACAGGCATGGGGAAGTGATGACCTTGGCTTTTCCCAAAGTAATGTATGTCATGATGATCTCTGTTAAGCTAAACTTGATGATAAAACATAGACTAGAGATGACAGAGGAGAGCATAAAAAAAGGATAAAACTACAATCTGTAATGCATCAGAATATTAGCACAAACCTTTTATTATATTCTTTATTCATGGCAAAATATACCACTCATTATCTACCATAACCAAAATTAACTACAAGTTTACAATAATGGCCAAATGATACTTTATTTAACAACTGACAAGTAGTGTGACCTTGAGCAAATTATTTAGATCTGCTTGCTCTTGTTATTTAATCTGTAGGATGGTAGCCATAAGCAGTAAGATTGGAAATAGGAGAGTGCGTGCAAGTTAGTGTTAGCATGATCACAAGCTGATGTGAATTGTTGCTGGATGCAGGGAATGAGCATAGCTATTGAAAAGGGGAAACGCTATTCCCAAATGTGTGTCTTGGGGCTTCTAGATTGTGCTTGAGCAAATGTATGATGTCAAGGTGTACACAGTCCTTGACCAGATAGAAATACCACTTCAATAGCTATGAAATGGAAACCTATCTTAGAAACCTGGGGAATAGTACTAAAGGTCTATTGCATCATGGCCTGAAATATACTCTCTTTTATGCACTACTGTTTGAAGCCTTGCTAAATTTGCACTCCAGCACACTCGCAGGCAGGGGAGGCCCCTTATCACACCTCCACCCCAGCAAACTTTCACCAGACTCCTGTGAGCCTCTCACAGCGGGTTGACAGCTGATGGAAGCCTGGCTTTGGCATGCTGAGAATGCAAATCCATGGGAATTAACAAAAGAAGCGGAAATGCCCTGGGATTTCATTGTTACATATATAATCATTCCTCATGTGTAGACAGTTGGATAAATAAAATGCAAAGAGGCAAACAGCAATGAGGTTTGTGGTCCTAAAACTGCAAAATATAATTTTGTCTTACTAACAGAGTGCTATCCAAATACGGTCCTCATGGTATCTCTAGGTCCTCCAGGCAAATATCAATTTTTAATCTCTGGAGGTCCTCAAATCTTGGAAATCCTTTTTGTTTTGTGTTGTTTTAAACAAAGCCTTTAAAAAATTTCCTTGTTCTTTCTCATAAAATAACATTTTAAAGCCTAATGATTAAAGGTGCTTTTCATGTTTAGGGATAAACAGATATTCATGTTTATTATACCTTGGTGGTGTTAAGACACCTTGTCATAAGGAAACAGATTCACACCTGCAATGCTTTTAGTAAAGAGAGTCTGTATTAAGCGGATTATATTTTCCATGAACCCTTTCATTAGTGTGTTTGCCCTTCAGCCTTCCTCTGCCTGGAGACTTCCCTATGTTTGCTCTCTTAGAGAGTCAGGCTAATTGTTTCTGATAGGGCACTTAATGATATATTTCTTAGGCGTGTAACAAACACTTTTCTATGTTATTGACCAAGATATTCATGAAGCAGGTTATTTAGTAAAAGAAAAAACACAGATAGCAGTAGAATTTTAAAAATACATTTAAGTCAGAATTTTTTTTTTTTAATTTTATTGAATGGTAACTATGTACATTAATGCACTTCTGGGGTACAGTGTGGGGTTTTCGCATGCAATCTGAAATACTTCCATCAAACTGATCAACACAGCCTTCATGTCATTTTCTCAGTTATA